>PNEQ01092969.1:0-60216 GCA_003012365.1 Medauroidea extradentata
TGTGTTTTTTTAGTGACGGTTTTAATTTAAAAGTTCGAATATACTGTGCATGGATTTACGAGATTCGTAATGGTAATTAATAGCGCCGTTAGAGTAGACGCAGAGAAACCAGTGTTATAAGACGTTAACTCGCAGGTATTTATAACTAAGATTACTACTGAGTATAGCATGTATTCAGCCCCCGTGCATTTAATGAGTAAATATTGTAGCTAAAATTTATCGGAGCACTTTAACGTAAATGTAAACATTGTACAAGACTATGTAAATAAAAGCACGTGGCATAGTTGATGTTTACATGTAGCGGAAAGACATAAACTGGCAGAAAATAGAAATTAATCAGGGCTTTTTTTAGTGCTCACTTTATTCCGAATCGCCTATAGTACATTATACAGACCACATAATTCATGTAATGTAAATTATTTTATTTCTTTGGGAAAATTTTGTCTGATGAACAATAAATGTTGTTTGTAATATTCCTTATATAATATTTCTGGTTACATAACACGCGATTGAAGAATTTATTAAATATGTTGTTATTCATGTCGCAAAATTTTGCAGGATATTAAACGTACTGTTATAGGTTTGTATATGCTGCATGAATGTTTTGGTTATCAAGAATCATTCTGCGCCACCTATCGTCGAACAGCTAGTAACCTTAAGATTTTGTGCCTCAGATGGTAATTATATAGCTGTGAGTTTTAGATTAAGTGAGTACAGTACTCGGAACGAAGTGTTTTAAAGTTGTCAGAAAGGGGATTGGGCGATGTCGCAGCTGTGAGATAACCACGAAGGAGGTATTAATATATATTCCGTTGTCGATGCGTGTTGAAGGTCAATTTATTTTTATTTTGCTATCTCAGTCCCCTGCCCCAGCATTCAATGGCCAGCTGGAGAATTTTTAACTCACGGCGGAGGGGAACGGCATATTTGGGACGTCACTTATGCAGTCAAACAACCCCCTCCTTCCCCGACATCCATGTTTTAACACTTTCACAGAAACAAGATGATATTTTCATAAGTATATCTTGTCACCCTCCCTTTCTTTTGCCGCACACGTCTTTACCGCCTCCGGCACAATATTTTACAAGGCAGTGCGCTTCTCCACACAGAACTGCTTACATAGTCGAATTTCTGCGTTTCATCTGTTCTACATAGTGGTTTCAGCTGTGGTAGTGTATCATATAGTTGCTTTATGAAACTTTTTTTCAGTTTATTATTTATACTGTAATTGTGCCATTACAGAATATGTTTCATAAACGTTACTTGATTGGATGCGAGGGAAATTAATGCACTAAGTAAATCGTTCACGCAAAAAAAAAAACTATTCACAGGAAAGCACAGACTTAACCTCTACAACATTAATTTCGTACACGTAAATCACTTGAAATAATGTTATTTTTGAAAGTATAAATTAACAAAACATTCCTGGCCACAAAACAAAGTGTGCTATAATTTTGAAGATCTGGAATAGGTGTATCAATAAAAACGTACATAACATTTTATTGCGTACCTCTTCTGAAGCTTCTACGACACGCACGTACCTTTCTGCTAGAGAAATAAATAATCCTGCTTCTGGAGAAACTAAATTGTTCAGCACTTTACAACTTCTTTTCGTCTATGATGCAATCTTCGCCGCTAACCAGCACCACCAAATAAACAAACGAAACGCTTCACTGCAGCAAATCGCAAATCGAAACGTCACAGTAATTTATCTTAACCAATGATTGGTTAACCGTACGTTTAAAGTACGTTGGAAAACAGTTCAACTTTAATCGCCACTTAATCGTTGCGGTTAAACTAAACATGTGATTATATTACCAAGACTAAACAAATATTGAGAAACCGGCCCTTAGTTAACTATACGATATTGAGCCCCAAATTTGTCACGTTTGCCATTTATAATTATTTAATAATTATTTCCACCTAATTACATTGTCTCAAGCATTTCAAATGGTTACTAAAACCAATTACTCGAATCGACGTGGCATTGTTTACATTCCTGTATGCCCAGAGATGGCACAAAACAGCAAAAAAGCTTCCCTACGCCGCTTCTGACAGCATAATTTAGTCTGGAATTTCGCGTTAACACATTGTTAACCTGGCGTGGATAAATTAATGCTCCAATTTAAGAGATAACCTCAAATAATGCCGTAAACCATGCAACTTTTCTGTACCTAGACTTAATATTTGTTTTATCGTCATTACTGTTCCACATTCAGACCTGATTACAATAATTAGAAGTCACTCTAAAGAGCATTCATCACAACGATTTCTGAACTATGTTACATATTTTTTTTATCCAGAACTCTTGGGGGTGGTTCATAGCCAGCAAGTAAACTAACGCTTGTACAGGATATTTAATAGTAATGAAATTATAAACGAAGATTACCTTTTTATCAATTTTACCTGTCAAACATAACTAAAAATATTTAAAACACATGTCTTCCAGTCTGGTTTCTTACTTTTAATAGGTTTCCTTTAAAAAATTACTGAAACTGTAGTATGAAGTTGAATAAAGTTACAGCAGATAATAAAATAAAGGGTCCCAATTAAAAATTATCTTACTAACCTACTGCCCAAACGTATGCACGGGTGATTGTTTTAAAAAATTGTTAATATTGTTTAGAGCGTGAGTAAATGAGGACCATAAAACAATAGTGGCAAGCGACTTCAGTACATTAGCAGTGTAACAATCACTGCATGATCTAAGAGAAAGTGATAAGTATCGGCCAGACAGCGTTTACCTAACGTTAATAAAACGACTTGGAGTTGAACGGCGGTCAGTTGAGTCACGAATGAGCTACATCCTACAGAGTATATCAACCGTATTTTCAAATGCTCCTTCACAAAGGCTATGCTAGTGGGAAAACTTACCCTACCTGACAGTAAATACAGGTTACTTAGAAGAATATCTGGACTCTATTGACCGCTAGTTTTACACTAATTTTGAAACTATTTTTGAAATGCTACAAAATGTCCATATAGAAGAATCCCTACATTGTCTTGTCACATATATGTCACAATTTTTACAGAATATTTTGGTAGCAATAAACCTCTCAAGAGTTCCAGATATTTTCATCCAAATTACCACCATTATTTTCTGAACAGAGCAAAACATTAAGCAATGCATTATTTTACAAAACGCTTACATAGAAGTATGCATCGCATTACAGCTCTTAGTACTGCTTTTTCTTTTCATAGCGTTCTGGTAAAAAAAAGTTTCGAATTTTTTTTCACACCAACGTGGCTGATATACGTGATCACAAAAACAGAGCAGAAAAAAAATTTTGGTTCACCCGAGTTCTATAGTACTGGCTATTGAGGATAAAGTGAGCTCATTTTCGTAATTTGCAATTTTTACTTTCGGTTGATTTATAACTATATGCGAATTATTTGCATAAATATTGCCATTTGTTAAATAAATAAACATGTTGTTTACATGCTTTGCTTTATAAAGTTGACATGTGAATTGTTTATATGCTTTGCTTTTTTATGTTGATGTCTGAAGCCGTGGTAAAATCATGTATAAGTTTTTAATAACCACTGGGAGTGTTTTAAAAACTGGCAATTCATCACGATTATTACATAGACTGTAGAGCCATATTTAATAAGGAATTTCACCACATCAAGCTGTGAATCCAGGATACGCTAGACAATGTCCTGAGCAGAGGTGGCCCCAATAATTTGATAGTGTGATTATGATAAGGTACACCATGTATGGCACATGGCACGTAAGAAGTTGGGGTTTCAACAAGTCTCACGTACTCTCGTCTGGATATGTGTGAGATCAGTAGGCAAGCAATGCTGGTGTTCAGAAATGGCGAAAGCAGCTCTGGGTGACCTGGCTCAACAGGCCATAGGGTTTTCCGATAGTTAGGACGGGGCTGTTGCGTTTATCTGAGGCACTTTGCCTTAACCTAGTGCGATCACCATCAGGGCCTCGATTAAATGTCACTACCCTCTACTTGCACTAACGCACCGCAGCGCAGGTGTAGAGCAAGTAAAGAGTATCTTCACTTGCACCTCTATATAGTCACAGAACTGAATACACGCCCACGATTTTCAGCTGCGCATGCACGAACATATCTTATGTACTTGTGCCGAAGTATTTGATAGGCGCATATTTACAACCATATTGTACCCTTTACGTGAACTGTTTGTTTCTCCAAGTGTGTGTACTCACTTCTAATACAGCGCAACCAGATGCAACGCAGGTGAAAATTTTGCTTTGTTCCTTTAAAACGCGATAGTTAATCGGTCCACAGTCCTCACAACGTACACTCTTAATCTGAATTAGTGAATATTCACTGATTCACGCTGATGGATGGAGCAGTTTCAACAATTTGAATCTGTGAAAATAGTCACTGTTGTATTAGTGAATATTTACTGATTTCCTTTCAGAGTGCCGATATCTCACAAGTGAATCAATGAATATTCACCGTTTTTCCAATTTTTTTCAAAGAAAATATTTTACCTACTGAATCAGTGTAAACTTACTGGAAAATCTGTGGACAATCACTAATTAACTCGCGGAAGGTTGGCACTCGTTATCGGAATCAGTGAATAGTCGCCGATTCCACAGTGGCTTCTAACTGATTCAATTTGTTGAAACTGCTCCATTGAATCAGTGAATATTCACTAATTCAGATTTACAGCGTAAAGGAATTATTTTGACACCACACGTCGTCAGTGTATGATGTTCCATGGTGCTCTGACCAGCTACTCTACGAGCGTTTACAGCAGAGCTGAGATTCCAGATTCACTTCCACAAGACACCAAGGAATGTGTCACAGATACACGGAATCCTTGACACCCATCAATATCGTGCAGCGGATCGTCATGGGATCCCTCCGCGCCTGGCGCTCGATCCATAAATCCTCTCGACTGGTTGTTTACCTCGTCAGCCCTGTGGTTGTCCTACGTGTCTTCGACAGATTCGGGAACGCTATGTCCAACATTTGATATGGTGAACTTTTACATATTTACGGACGCCGTGCGTTGTTCAACGCGACAGTAAATCGTCTGTTAGTTGCATCAACTTTTGTAAACATTTTGTTAACATGCTTGGTTGGTATCGTCTGGTGTCTACCAAGCGTATAAGATCGTTGGTCGGTATTTGCAGTGCTACTGCCGGGCAAACCAACAAAATGGCGTAATTTTCGTTGTAGCTTGATCTATTACTATTTATATCGTTTCATCATAGACGTATGATTTCTTAGTGGTGCGCTAATTACATTTTCTGGCATTGTATTTTGAAATTAGTAAATGCGAACGTTCCTTAAAACTAACACTTGACGATTTGATCGATCTTGATTACTGCAATCAGTTCGTTGCTTGCTAAATAGTATGTACATTTTACGTTCTCCTTGCATACAGACTTAAAATTTATTTTGCAGTACGTGTAAATAGTCAGCAAAGGTGAGCAAAACTTAGCATCGATTAACTTTAGTTGTTACATTGAAGCCGAAATTGTTAATTGTATATTATTATTTGTTTATTTGTTCTTTACTATGACCTTGAATAGCACAAGGTCGTATTGAGAAAAGGACACGTGGGAAATGGGGGAGAGAGTTAAACAGGGCTTATAGGCTGCGTTTTGTGAGTGTGAGGCAGGAGCGGTAAGGTTGCCATTAACCGACGTATGTAATACAATATCGCCTTTCCGCGCAAGCCACTCAGATGGAGTGCAGTACTTTACTATGAACCTGTTTCCTGTGAAACTTAAAGCGGTGACCATATTATTTTATTTATGGGCAGATTAGTTCAAAATCTGGCGCTTGTTTCTATAGTTATGTTTTTCGAATACGATTGTTAATGTTCCCGATACGGCAGTCTGAAAAAAGCCACTTTTGGCCGTTTTGATTGGCCAGAAAATGATTTCTCTAATAAACGTGCCGAATGTTTAAAACTATAACGACATAGTTTGAAGTGTGTGTTCTTTTTGTAGATATACAGCTATAATGTGCGTTAAATCGTTTCGTCACTAAGAGAATAGTCGTAACTCGCTGCAACGCATTTTAAGGGCAATTAGGAGGGACCCTTAAATGACAATCTCAGCATCCACCTTGAGTTATTTCTGAAAACATTGGAAAACCGTATTTAGGAAACCGGAACTGGAGATTGAATCCTGGTCCTCTCGACTGCAAGGAGAAGATTTATAACTGCTCCACAAAATTCGTTGTATGTCGCTTTACTTGACGGAGCGAGTGAAGGGCATGGCCAGTCACCAGCGTGGCTTGTTTATTTCAGGCGGTGCTTTTCTTTAAGGACATATTCATGTCCATAAGATTAGAGACGTGGGAGGTAAGAGATTTGGTCATCATTTAACATCAAAAACTTAAAAGCCAGTGCGGCCAGTTTTTGCCAATAAGATACTAAACGGAATTCAAGAGCTGGAACTTTAAGAGTACTCGCAGAAAATCCGCCTTGTTTCACAATTCCAAAAATGGGAGCGAGGAAACTTAATTTCATATTAGGCCTACAGACTGTTCCCTACTCAACAAATGCTCGTTTTTTTTTCTTTGTACACCAAGGTTTTGTACATCACTTGCACGCAGCCATTTTTGCACGTTCAGAATGTTACCTTACACGTATTCATTGCGTGAATAGAAATCTCACACTAAACATCAGGAGAACTTTTATGTGATGCCTATTTGTAAGGGAGTGATAGCATACGTTATTCATCTCGAAGTACTGTTGAACAGTTTTTCTTCTCTTTTAAATAGCTATGAAATTCCGTTTGTAGCGAGCGATAAAAAGAGGCGAGGGAATGCATGAAAACGACCTCGCCTCTCATAGAATCGTTGAAACAGAACGATCTGAATGAATGTTGGATTTTTTATTGTGGCATGTCGGGACACTGCTGACGTGAAGCCACGTACCTTCTCACCTCTCCATTACCACGAAAAGCTGAGCGTTTTTGAGATTACTGCCTCTGTGAAGAATACAAGAATACATCTAAATTCATGTGTTTGAAGCGTACGTGTACACCCTAGTACCGTTGGCTGTATGTCGGGTTGGAACACACACCTATGTATAGTGTTAGTGATACCCGGAACGGATATGTCGAAAAAAAAAAGCGTGATCTGCTTCTAAAAATACAGATATAAATAAATTTAAAAAAATAAAATTCAGAAAATGCAACCATATATTAAAAACCTTTTTTGTCACTTTTATTATTTGTTGGTTGAATGTTGGGAACACACACTTTGCAATATTCGTTGGCTTACTTCTAAAAACTTGTAAGTCCATTTCAGCAAATTTTACAGGAGAGCAATAAGAAAATCTTTGTAGTCATGCTACGCCATAGGTACGACCTTTTTTAAATTGAGCGTAGAAGAAAGCTAACGCATAGTAGATTTAGAAGATTTTAACACTGGAAGCGCCATGAAAATTAGCACCAAATTCACCTGGAATACAAAATTAGGAAAATCTGGACTTACGAGGTTCTAGAAGTAAGCCAACGATATATGAACCTTTACTCTGCATAACCCAGAGTATGCCAACATTGAAAGGTTTTTTATGTATGTTTGATGAACGTTGGCAATATGTTAGTAAACGTACCGTTGACATAAGGTATGAACTTTTACGTTGGGCCAACAATACATAATCCGCATTATGCCAACTATTGGGAAGATAAAATAAGTACGTTCACTGAACTTTGGAAATATGTTGGGAAACAAACTGTTAATATTTTATAATATTAGCAACATACATGGAACCAACGTTAAAAATCTGTTTGGATTACGTTGCCGTCTACCCATAACATGTACTAAAAAATTTTGTGTTACGACAGCATACACCGAAGAAAATCCAACGTATTTACTGAAATGAAATAATGTACACTTAAATAAAGTGTCACGTGCTGTTAGCTAAAATACATGAAAAGATGAAACAACTTATTTCTTTGTTTAAATAAATACAAAAATAATGGTAGTGTCCTTAATTTTCAGAATTATTTAAATTCAATACATATATTGTGTGTTTTGTAACTTGTAGAAATACTTGTAGAAAACAGCCAACGACATTTTCTTTTAGTGCAAACTATTGTACTTTAGAAAAATGTATGTCTTAATAAGGTATTTGTTGACGTTACATGCAAATTTTGACTTTCACATGCAGTTACGGGAATACGAAGCGTTCTTAAATATTTTCAAACGAAATAATGTAAACACCACTAACATACACGAAAATAACATTGTTTCGATAAAAATGTGTATTTTCAGAGTTAAATGACCCTAATTACGTGGGTATATGTGATATTTTCGATAATGTTTTTAAAATCCTGTAACTGGGTAGCTTTCGTTGAAACGTCACATATGAGAGTTAGAAACAGATTTTTTATGTTGCCAATTTTATTCTAATCAAAGATAATATATAATTTTGGATATTTATTGACGTAATAATATTTTATTTTAGCCCAAAATGTATGACAATCGGTTATGGAAAAAATAAGCTTCGTAACATAACAAAACAGTTTTCAGCATAGTATTTCGCCATTACGCTCCTATAAATTATTTTTAATATAATGTTTGCAAAAACATAGGTAATATTTAGGTACTAGCAGCCTTAAAGATGAGTGAAACATGCAGTTTATTATTTTTTATTGTTTTCAACTGAAAAACACATTATTAGTCGCATAACATTTGATTTTAATTTTTTTTTCTGTTTAAGCTAACTGAAACATAATTTGTTATGGCAACTACAAATAACTGAAGTATAATATTTGATGTGGTTATTTATTATGTAAATTAAGAAGCTGGATACTAGAAATATCTTAAGATTTTTGGAACCAAATGTGAAATTATTTTCTCGTGGATATTAAAACATAACTTTCAAATAATGTCACAATAGTTAAAAGTTTCATACAGAACAATGTTTCACTCTAGCCAACCACCGATCAGGGCCGTATTCAAACTTCTAGGCGCCCTAAGCCATGCAGTCCAAGCGCCCCCGCAGACTCGGTTTTCTTTCCTTTCTTAATAACTGGCGTCCTTTTCCTGTTTTCAGCACCACATTATTTAAAGTACTCTGCTCTGTCCTCTCACTATGAATAATAATAGTTATAACACAATAATTCAGCTCAATTAGAACATAGTTATATGAATATAAATAGCTGGATTGGCCACTGAGCAGATAAAACTAATGGAGACAACATAAGTCAACAATGCCAAAAGGGAAGCAATTTAAAATTCGTTTACTCGTCGCCGTATTGCCACTTTTAAAAATAGTGATGGAAAATTCTTCACAAGTTCTCCTCTATAAAAGTGCGCCCTTGTGAATGTTGCGCCCTAGGCTCTGGCTTAGTGGTAAATCCGGCCCTGCCACCGATATATTAAATTAGTCAACAGTACCTAAAACTATCAAACCGAACCTTTTACCTTCATTCTCACTCTCATTGGTTCTAAGTTTACATATAATACGTGTTCTATTGCGGGCATTCCGAAGGAGTGCGTGACCATCTAAGTTACCTACAAATACCTCATAAATGCAGATAAAACAACCAGTATTGGTGTTAGAACACGTAAATTCAAGCATTTCACTTCGGTTGTCACTCTACCAGGGGCCATGTGCAGCTTAACAATGTTTATGTTTTCCGTGCAACTTCTTAAGATGGCCGCCTGCCAATGCCGCCAGGCAGTGTCGGACTTCAACCGACACAAGTTTATACGACTACTATGCTCAACTAACGGACGGACCGCGGTGGCCGAGTGACCAGACCAGGTTCAGACCGGGTTCGATTCCCGGCGGGATCGGTCCCCGGATTTCAGCATGCTGGAATCGTGCCGGACGATGCCGTTAATCGGCGGGTATTCTCGGGGATCTCCCGTTTCCCCGCTCTTTCATTTCGGTGCTGCTCCTTACTCGCATCATGTCACTCTTCATGTGCGCTGAAGAAGACCTCGACGTTAAATACAGACCAAAATCTCACTCACTGAATGAACGCGAATGATGCCTGCTTATAGATAGTATTTAAGGGTGTTCAAGTGGGCGAAAATCGTACATTGTAAGAAACTGTCTTAGTCTTGAAGATGTTACTTGGGTGACCATTTTCCTCTTATAAAAGAACTAGCCGGCCGGCTGAGGCGTTGCCCGCGTGACATTATGTATGTAATGTAAACAGTAACTCTGGATAAAATATGTGATGAAGGCATATAATAGCTATCGTACTCAATAACAGGGAACTATAATAATTAACTGTCTAAGCTCAGTGTAAAGAGCGCGCGCTATAAGCTCGTATGATGTCATAGTAAATCCCATCGCACGGGATACGAACTCGTAACTCCACCCCTTTCACGCCACAAACTTTATACAATACCAGAGCGAATGTTAAAGGCATGCCGTGAATATTCTTTCGTATGTAGTGGCTACAGTCCAAAGAGGTTTTATTTATGAGTAGGTTGGCAATAATAAACGACTGTTTAATTATTTCTCCCTGATCATTCTCTTTTTTCGGGAGAGTGTAAGATTTTACTGCTTTTCAACTACTTAATTTTCGAATTTCATAAAAACCTGAATTTAATTTGTAGATATTTACATAAGCTTCATTATTATCAAAAAATCATCTCGCTATCTCAAAGGGTATAAGCGGCACAGGTGATCATTTGAAATCACATTTTATTTTTTAAACAGCTTTCAAGGACGAATTTCGAAAAATCCTGAAATCACTTTTTTGATATTTATGTAAGATTTATTTTAAAGCAAAAACCATTTCAATATTTCCACTAGTTTAGGGGATGTAGGATTAACTAAATCAACACATTTTATTTTTTTAAGAGCTTCCAAGGACAAATTTCGAAAAATTATAAAAATCCTTTTTAGATATTTACTTAAGCATCATAAAAAAATCACCTCACTATCTGAAATGGTTTAGGAGAAATCACGGATTAATGAAAAACACATTTTACGGCTTTTCACCCTCTTAATTTTCTAATTTCACAAAATCGAAATATTTGCGAATATGCATTTCTTTGGGAAATATTATGAAGTTAAAAAATTTATGATAGCATTCTCGGTTAATGAGATATCAAGGATTCTTTTAAAACACATTTCACCCCTTTTCACCCCCTTATTTATCGAATTTCGAAAAATCCTTTCTTAGTGGGTGCCTATGGGGCAAGTTGTAGCTTCCCTAAAAATTTCATGGTGAGTGAGTGAGTGAGTGTGTCAGGACACTTCATTTTATATATTACTAGCTGTCCCTTTGCGGCTTCGCCCGCGTGTACTATAGAAAAGAGTAACTAACTTTTAGTTATGTGTTAATTGATGGTGATACTATATTCTATATTATACTATATTCACTGTTTATCTTTAAAACATCAAATACAAACAGATTTGTCCAGTCCACTGCGCTAAGCGTACTTTTTTTAATTCATCTATTTCTCTATAAAACAGCTGCCCGGCTGCGGCTTCCACCGCAAAACAGCTGCCCGGCATTTAACAGCTAGCGTACTCAATAACAGTGTAAAGAGCGCGCGCAATACGCTTGTATGATGTCATGTAATTCCCATCGCAAAGTCTTGCACAGGATAGGAACCCGTAACCCCACCCCTCCCACACCCCGAACTTTATACAATACCTGAGTGAATACTTAAGGCCTCGATCACAGGAACACACCTACATTGTTTAAACAACAATAGCAATAAAGCTCAAATTGACTCTGCTGTTTTTAGGTTTTTTTCCCGGCAATTATTCGAATTTTTCTCGCCGTAAAAACCATCTTTGAACTTCAACGAACATAAAAAAAAAAAAAAAAAAAAAAAAAAAAAAAAAAAAAAAAAAAAAAAAAAAAAAAAAAAAGAATTGGCCAAATTGGTCCAGGCGTTGTTGAGTTATGCGCTTACCAACACATTTTGCGATTAATATTTATATTATAGATGATTAGATCGACCAGTATTCCCATAGTGGCACTTCAGAGTCTAAATTTGCACGTTTTTAGGTCTCATAAGCTTCAAAAACCAAAGAACAGAAATACATTTAAAAACTCACACTGAACCTACATGTCTAGGGCTACTGCTTGACATATTTTAAAATCCATTAGAAAAAATAATACGAAATTTTAAATTTTTTGCCTTTTTTTTTATAATTTTTTAAAAATATATTTTATTTATTTTAAAACACGTCAAGCAATGGCCTGGGACATTTAGTGTCAGTGTGAATTTTTTAATTTATATTCATTGGCTTTTGCGAAAACGTACGAATTCTGACTTTGAAGTTCCATTGTGGAAAAACTGGTTGAGATAAATGTACTTTTTCGTTAGAGGACAAATTACTCCCAAGTAATGTCTACAAAACTAACACTGTTTGATACAAATGTAAAATTTCGATTTTCCCCCACTTGAACGCCCTTAAAAAAGTTACGCTTATGTATGCCATGTTCAGGTCTTCCACTTATATTTAAAGCTTATTTTCTTGCGGCCGAAAATGGCGAAAATTAGTATTTTTGCGTTTCGCATAAATCATTATAACATTCGTTCAGAATCTCTAAAACGGTACAAACAGGTACAGTACGCATTTATGTGTAATATTATATAATACATTTTAAGGGTGGCCTCTGACTATCTCAGAGGCGAGTTACGGGCGAGAAGACAGCACAGCAGTTCACTGACTTGTGCTTACAGGCTAAGGTGAAGCGTAATGTGTATGCTGTGTCGTTCTTACCGTTACCGCACATCTTGGACGCGCACGAGCATAATACGTTCACACAGGCAGTCACCTTAAGGCGAAAATTCGTAATTTTGTATTTGCGCGACATACTGTTCGTTTTATAGACGTAACTTGTGACTGCATTTCCCACATGTAAAATAGTTATAACTCTCTTAGTTTTCCCACAGCAGCACGCCAAAGGCAGAATTTACAAGTTACGGTAACATTGGAATAACAAAAACCAAGAGACTTACCGGCATGAAATAATTTACACTGAAATTATATATAATGGGTCATATGCTAATATATTTAAAACACTCAACTTAGCTATTTCGTCTTTTTTTAAAAATTGCCAATATTGAAGTAAATTGTCATAATTTTAATGTAGTATATATATTTTCAAAAAGTACAAGGGAATGCCATTTTGTATTTTTAGATATTTTTGCATATGGCCCATAATACGTAACTTCAGCGTTAATTATTTTATTCGCGTAAGTCACTTGTTTTTTGTTATTCCTTTCGTTCCCGTATCTTGCAAATTTTGACTTTGTCGTGTCGCTACGGGAAGATATAAGAGCTAAAAAAAATTTACAAGTGTAAAATGTAGGCACAAGTAACGTCTATAAATCGAACAATATGTCGTGCAGATATGAAATTATGCATTTTAGCCACGTGAACGCCTTAAGGGCTCTGCCTGCCTGCGTCTATTTCTTTCGCGTGATAGGGGTCTAATGGTGGAATGACAGGTGCGATAGAAGCGACACGACGGGCGCGATGCATCATTAAAAATTCTTGTTACTGCGAACACAAGATTTGATTACCGCGCAATAAAAAAAAACTGAATTTTCTATGGACACTACATACTAACTAACCTCTAGTACGACAGCCATAGATGTTTACAGTATTTCATATTTTTTCGGTTGTTTGTTACATACTTTAAATACCCACCGGCGTTCCGAAATGTGGAAACAAACGTGCAGCTATACTTATAACGATTATAATTCGCCAGTGTTAACCAACGAAATATTTTCTCTTAAACACAATTTACTATCAACTCACCTTAATCACCAACATTTGGGCGAAATATAGAACTTCGACTGGAAAATTTTCGAAATAATTTCGGTTACGAATTCACTTCGCTTCCGCCACTTCCGACGCGCTGACCACACAGAAATCTCGGTTCTGAGTGGCGGATATCTTTTGCTAATAATATCCCAGTGGCCGCGTTGCGTCTGTGATGTCTATGGGATTCCAACACGAGAATATACGTGTGTTCTAAGGGTGATCCTTGCTAACTCACTTATTTACCTGATCTCCGCTAAGCGGTAAGCGCTGTGACAGTCTTTTGCGTTACTTAACTCACCTGAACGTGCCTTTTAATCAGTTCCTGTATAGTTTGATGGGCGATTAATAAGTACGAGTGTAGCTAAATTAAGCTCTGAAATTTCTGCCTAGAAAAATTAACACAAAACTACATTATAGGACGCCAATTTGAAGTATATTAAAGTTATTTATGCTATAAACTTACCTTCGGGCGTATAATATTTTTAAGTGCTGTTCGTGTGTACACACACACGTTAGGGCGTGTGGAGGAGCTCATTTAAAATACGCGTTTTTTTTCATATCTACACGTAGAATAAATATACCTCCAGAAGCATCCACGCACATCACTCGTAAGCTGACAGAAAATCCACTTCATTTTATTCCGCTGCAGAATGATTTAAGTACATGCCCAATTTATTACAGCGAAAAGCTGTGCACGAAATTGTAGAAAACAACTTGCAAAAGGCAAGTCAGAACCACAAATTAGACTAATTCGTGAGAAGATTGTACGCAAGGATGCCTCAGACACGTGCAAATTAAGTCGAAGGGAGCAAAGTGGTGAAATTTAGGGGAGAACACTAGTGGTCTAGATAACTCGTTAAGCGAGAAGAACTGCTATTTTACGACTGTGTTAATGTTTCGCAAAATGTAGTAACGGTTGCCCTTTTGTATGGCATGCGGGAGTCTTTGGATAAATGTTTGGTAGTGGCACGTGAAACATTTACTTCGTCTTAATTTCATGTGACTTTACTGGAGAAATTCGATCTCGAGCAGCTTGGAAGTGTATTAAAAGTACTGTTATGTTTTTATGAAACTTAAAATCATGCTTCTAAATTACAGATATGAGTAAATAACTCGGTTCATATAAGAGTTGAATAAAATCTACGAAATACCTCGCATACTTTATACATTATTTCGTAGTCCTCTACGGTAAAACATTTTCATGCCGCTGTATCCAAGATGCAATGACAAAATATTAAAAAAAAAAAAAAAAAAAAAAACTGCTGCATTAACTTGTAACGAACATTGCTTTCAACTTGTACTTACACAATTATGTATTCAGTATTTTAAATGTCGTGTTATTTAAAGGCACGACCAAACATCGTACAATAGTTAGCTACTTTACAAACGACGGCCACAAAATGACTGACTGTGTCGCTCACACGGTTTAACAAAATAATCTATTCAAATTCCAAATTTTAATATTTAACTCGCGTTAATCGGAAAACTAAAAAAAATATGCATGCCACGCTATTACTAATTATTTTTCATTGGAATAATATGAATGCAATTCTCTTTGAAAATGTCGTTAATTTGCACGTAAATGTTTTAACTTATAAATGTAAATAACATTTAAAATAAAAACCGACAGGAATACGTTTTCACAAGATGGTTTAAAACTGAGAATCCAAATAGTTTTTCTCCACGACAATATGCTGATTTCAACTGCTAAATAAAATATCTTATTTGTAAAGTAATTTTATTTATAAATACCGTTTTTAATGTTACACTACGCATGACTATTATTTAAAGTGATCCTTACGTCAAAATAATTATTGTCAGTTTTTAAGTAATTATGTACTTTTTCATAAATTTACGCCTTCTTATTACGAAACCATAAGGTACCCTAAAATACCCAAGGAAACTATTTATATTTAATACATGTAACATGTTCTTTAATTTTTAATGTACTTCAGATGGAAATTTAGTCTGACAATATTACCATTTTTGTCGTCGTGGCTTTGTGTGTGTCCCCATAAAAATTTGAACGGGTGGACCAAATTTAACCAATCTGGGAGAACGTATAGGCCTAATACTTGGTAACTTGACGTTACATTTATGCATTTTGATTATGCCGTATACATATCTTTAAAATGGCTGCTATTTTAACATTTTTGAACTCATGATATATTTTAAGAACCGTACTTCAAAATATCTTCAAACTTGGTACACATAGTCCAAAGTAAGTTTATTGATACTTTAATAATTTTTGTTCATTAAGCATGTTTTTATTCTCAAAATAATGACCATTTCGTCTATTATTTTACCCCGCAAGATAGTTAACGAAAATGTAGTCAAACTCTGTGTACATATAGTTCATGCAGTGTTCATATTTTCACAATTGCGGTAGTCTGAACATTTTTTGAACACATGAGCTACCTTATGAAACATTTTACAGAATTGTATGAATCTCTGTAGTAATATTGTAGTTATTAGTAAAGTGGCATGATGTATTTCGTTCATACCATATTCATATTTCTACAATGGTGGCAACTTGTAAATTTTTTTTGAACACATGAGATATTTTAAGAATCACATATCGCAATTTCATAAACGTCGGTACATAATAGTACTTAGTAAGTTGAATTGACTTCTACGTATGTTGTTCACGTATTTTAGAACACATCTTTGAACACTTTATTACTACATGAAACACACACGGAAACATTTCTCAGAATGTAATAAAACTCGATACTCATTTGATACGAAGTAAGTTGACATGGCTTTTATGTTAGTGCTATAAAATGAGAGATTGTAATATAGGAGAAATCCTACCCTACTTCGCTATAATAAGGCTTCTAACTTCAGTGCCAGAAATATGTTTAATTGTGATCATACATGTGATACATTGGTCACTTAATGCCGAAAAGACGCATGTCTGCCCTCTGATGGTAACCTGGTGAACTTAGTGTACAGAGCATTGCCAATGTTGTGAAGACGGCAACGTGGTTTATCACGATATTAAGGTTTAGCATGGTATACTGTCGATTTACCCTAATTAACGTAAGACTATATAAAGGGAAAAATTACTTTATTTCCCCCAAAAATTAGGTTACATTTTCAAACCCTAATGTC
Source organism: Medauroidea extradentata (assembly GCA_003012365.1). Taxonomy (NCBI): domain Eukaryota; kingdom Metazoa; phylum Arthropoda; class Insecta; order Phasmatodea; family Phasmatidae; genus Medauroidea; species Medauroidea extradentata. The sequence continues at coordinate 16,825 of PNEQ01092969.1, forward strand.
GGTCTTCTAAATTATAACATAAAATTTACTGTCTTGAAGCTTTCAAATCGGAAGAGATATCTTATGTATACCTCTTTTACCGATACCTGCACCAAATAGTGGCATAAATTGTCCTTGCCTAACTAATAGTTCTCATTTTGCTAAAATTCTAACAGAATTATACTTTCCAGGATGCATGCGTGTGTATACTGATAAAGCGCTGGGCAGCTGATTATTGTTCAGGCATAAAGGCTTACATGTGCTGGGAGAAATTGTTCTTGACAGCTGGGTGCAGCGGGCCACTATGCCAAAAATGCGCGACACATTCTTATCGCAAGGAATGGGAGGGTAAAATGTTAGTAATGGAAACAAAGAACGTGTGAAAATTACTTCATACATACTGGTAGGATATTTAGTGTACGTGTGTGTCTGTATGCTGTGCAGACGCATTACAAGGGAAACAGTAGTATCACGTTAATATACGTTGTCTATCGCCAATGTCAACCTTGGTTACTACTTGCGAAATTCTGGAGCATATATACCGGCAACCGAAACCAATCACAGTGCTGCCATACACATCAATAACATTCAGAGGGTTAAGTATGAGGTTATCCCATAAATTCATATAAAATAATTTTCAACATACTTTAAAATACGCAGTGCAGAACCCCCTGTCCGTTTTCAAAGTATTTTAATACATTAATGCTTTCAAAAAATTTGATGATTATTGAAATAAACGCTGTTTTACCATATTTGGTTTTGGTACTAACAAAACATATGAGCTCTGCTGTAATTCACAATTTATTTTGATTAATTTTAATATAATGATTTGTATATCATATTACTTAAGGCATGGTAAAAATTAAGAAGACGAATTCTACTGACTACTGTGAATTTTGTACAAATAGCTTGGCTGTTATTAGTTAATATGCACTTTTGTACAAAGGTGAAGTCAGCTTAATGTTAATACTTCCTATTAATTTATATTCAGAAACTATTTTTTTGCCACAGTGTTTCATAGCACAATGATATAGATACAGCCTATTTATAAAATATTTACCAAAACGTTTACTATTATATCCAGGTATACAACAAGCTAAACAAAGCTAGGTTCTGAATGCAAAGAATCTCTTGCAAAATCTCCACGCCAGAAAAACGTGACTTTTTATTGATGAATGCCTGAAATACACATCTTATAAAACTGCTTCAACGCACGTAGAAAAACAATTTTAACTGATTTGAACCAGTTATGTAACGAAATAAACATACCACATTATAATCAAACATAACTATTTTATTTTCCAATAATCATAAGTTTTACCTATCGTTGTATTGCAGCAGCAAGATAAAAGTAATATTTTCGAATTTTACATTGCTATTCACACTTTGTAATATCCACCAAATATTGGGACATGTAAATTACTTTACTGCTATCACCTCATAATTTGTCATTTTATACTGGAAGTTTTTTCTTGAAGATGATCATATTTAAGATTTCCTTCAAAGAAATGTTTTAATCATATGACGCAACAGTAGTACAAGAATTTTTTAAACCATTTTCTTATAGTAAAAGTTGAACGATTATACTTTTAACGAGTCCGTTTTAGTTGAAACACACAATCTATGTTAGAAGAGAGAGAAATGGAATGTACGGTGAAAAAAAAAAGGGTTAAAATTAGGGCAAGTATCGGGGGTAGACAAATAAAGGCTGGCATGATTTTCAAATGAGTGAAATTGTGGGCAGGAAATGTATGAAAGAGAAGCGAGTGGACTGTGGCGAGTGGTTGCCGCGGAAAAGAAGGTAAAAAGCACTTGTGAAGCAGCGTTTGAATTACAAGAGTTGCGGTTTGGTTTTACGCTGCCCTCATTTTATAAATTCAAAAGGAGTAACATGGGAGTTTGTTGGGGGAACACAAAAGTAATTATTTAAATAAAAAGTAATATACTACGTTTTTAAAACGGCCTAAAGATATAGAAATAATTTCTCCTATACGAAGAACTTGTATGATTAAAAAGAAAAAAAAACGCGAGTGAGTGAAGATATTTTGGTCAGCACTTAACGTCTAGGTGTTTTGCGCTTGTGAAGTGGTGACGTGATGTAAATGTGGAGCAGCGCCGGAATGATGGAGCAGGAAAGAGGGAGATACCCCAGTAAATCCACCGACCAGCGGCATCGTATGGCACGATTCTCACATGCGAAAATCTAGAAACCGACCGGAAATCGAATTTGGATCACCTTGTTAGGAGCCGAATAGACTGCTCAGTTACATTTACGTGTCATATCATTCGGTAACAATTAATTCGTTTAGACTTCTCATTATGGAAACACTACTCTACAACATCTTTTAAATTGAATCACCAGACATTATCCTAGTATTATCGAAGTATTGTCAAGTGGCAAATAATTTTGTACCAGATTTGAATGTTGCGTTTGAGTTAGTCAATTTTAGATATTTTTAGCCTATTTTTATTGTAATTTTAAACATTTTAACTACCCGGGGTTTTCTATATAGTGCGTTTAAGTTTATGTAAGAATAAGGTTTGAAAAGTGCTAACTGGTGCAAAATTATGTTCAGGGAAATTAATAATTGAGTTGGTAACATTTTTAAAAAGGAAATTGTTTCACTAATTTATTTTGGCAACCTGTTTTACCCCCGTCACCTTTACCTTCCTCTCCCCCCAAAACACATATAGCATAAACCTGCGCTGACACTCGCAAAATAACTCGCCAAACCTTAGACTGACTTATATTTGTAAACAGAAGCCTGAAAACCAATTTTATATCTTAAAAAAATTACTGTCACTTCCTTTTTAACCCCTTAATGGATGCAGTCTTAAAAAAATTTTTCTCAGTTCTCACGAACGTTATTGTAAGTAACTCCTGTGAAAACGTTCGGGCTTCTAGACCCAACGGTTTAGACTGTGCTGTATCAGTGAGTCAGTTTTGAGAATTTCATTAAATAGGTATGTTCTCCAAAAAATCTAGGGTGAGAAAAATGAGCCTTATCTCCCACTAAACTCGCTCGCAAATATTTATGTACTGAAAAAGAATGCTAAAAGGAAAAGTAGGCTAATAAGTTCTACGGTGACAAACAAATCTTGTGCGTGTGAAATTTTGAAATCAAATTTCAACAACCACAATGTGTACCAAACAGATATACAGACAAGAAAGAAAGTTAACGAAAACGTCATAATTAAACACAAGCTGCAGAATCTTACACAAATATTAGGGAAATGAATGTAACAAAAATCCACGTCCGAAGAACTGTGTATATAACTGCATACTAATAAATTTATTATTTTTAGTTACTGTCCGTATCTGTTTCACTCGGCTTAGCTACGGTAACTTTTACGTTAGTGTAGCAAATCTTAGTATTATATTTTACTATGATGATATATATATATATATATTATTTATTTATTTATTTATTTATTTTTTGGATTTCATGATGTTTGTATAATGGCACGTGAAAGACCAAATTTGCATAAACAATGTTTTATACTAAAAAGGAAAACCATCTAACTTCCCCAAATGAAATAATTTACGCTAAAGAACGGTGTTACTAGCTACGCCAAAATATGTATAAATACCGCATTTAATTGTATGTATTTTAAAAAGTACAGAATTTTTAGTAAACATTATTGATTTTCTGATTTTTTTTTTCAAATGAAGAACATGTTCAATGCTGTTGTTATGATAAAACAAACCATATCGCGTACAAATGTAAAATGATTAAAACACATAAAATTCTAGGTGTGCCGTATTCAAAATCTTCTAAGAATCGAAATGTTCATCTTTGTGCAAAATCCATTTGATCACGAAGAATTCGATTTTGGGTTTTCAAACGGATACATAAATGCACTGTCATGTAAGAATTTACTTCATAACACAGCGGCAACAGACACCGATTTCTAAAATGTACGCTCAAAATAATAACAAACATAGGAGTACTTTGCTCGTAAATAATATGAGAAATTAACCATAATGCAATATGTTTATTTCCTAAACATAGGGAGTTTAACTGTACACCTTTGCGTAATCATAATGCATTGGGCATTTTTTGGAAAAAAAAATTGATATTACTATTTATGTAAGGGGAATCATTTTAAAAGTTCTATATTCTTAACACGCTGAGTGACATGTGTAGTATGTTTCCAAAAATATTTGTAACTGTTTACGTAAACAATAAAGCGAAGGAATAATGCGTGAATAAATGTTTTAATAAATAACTTCTATGAGGAAAAATATTCTCATATGAAGGATCGTGGCATAATGGAACAGTTTCCTCCAACTAGAGCAATTGCTTCACTTTGTACATGTATTATTTTTTAATGAAATTAACTGCAAAATTCAAATTTAAATCTCAGGTATTGTACACTTAAATGTACAGTCAGATACTATAAGTACACGTCATTGCCTAAAAATATATAAAAATTATGGTATGGCCATCTGTACACAAAAAAATTTTCCTGGCCCATTAAATATATTTTTGCCCCAATAACATCGTTCCTATATTCACTATAAAATGGGAGAGAACATTTTTTAGACCCACTGTGAGAATGTTCAAGTGATAAAATTTTATGTACAAATGTTTGGGCTATTCTATTGTTTAATACTACGATAAGAAAATAAAGGGATTAGTTACACCAATTCGTACGAAAAAATCGACATGTTTTTATCCTCAACGCAGAAATTCGTATTTAAAATCGAAATGCATGCAAAATAAAAGGAAATTTTTTTACGCAGTTACAGTAGTGAAAGTTGAAATTTCCGAAGAAAAACAGTTTTAGTTAATCTGCAACCAGGTATGTAACTAAAGATATTTGTACATAATTAATAATCTGAAAGGTTGATACTGAAATACAGAAGAATCATAATCATTCCCAAAAAAAAAAAAAAAAAAAAATGTTACTAAACGTAATACTGACAACAAAATAAATTCGGTTATTTAGCTTTAATGACGAATTAAGTATACTAACAAACTATATATTTAATACCAATATTATATTATTTGACATTTTTATGTAACTGTTTCCATTGATGTCAAAAATAAATCATTTCTACCATTGCCATGTTTTAGACTTTTACTTCTAACTGTGGCTGAACCTGTTACGTAAAATTCTGGACATGTAAAATTAATTATTGGCACTACTACGTACAGCCTTGAGAATATCTTGAATGAGACCCATAATTTACCCTAATTGTGTATAATCGCAGGCAACGATATGTGCTATAAATAATAAACAAATACGTGATTAGGTACATGGGACCGTCGTCGATACAAAGATTCTCTTTATACCGTTTTAATCATGTTTATAATTACGGAATGGGGTAGCGGCCCATCGCTAATCGCCAACTTGGATGATGATGATGATGAATGGATTTGTAGGCCACTCGACATCTATGCCATCAGCGCCCACAAATTGATTATAAGAAAATAATCATTATCTCATTTTACAGGAAGGAAAGGGAAAAAGTAGCCTACTTGACAGGAATAAAATAAATAACTTTGTAAATACACACAGCACATTAAAAGAAAATGTATGCATGCTTACGCATATACAAATCAAAAGACACGAATAATACAGACATCAACACAGAGACAACAATCAGAGATGAACGAAGGATGGCATGAAATGAAACCCCGCAGATGTAGCAGCGATGGAATGTAAGGGCAAGAGAAACATGAGCACCTCGAGGGAACCCACCGGCCAACGTCTTACATGCAAAAGTTTCGAAAACCGTTTCTGAAAATTATCTGACCCAACTGTGTTTTCATCATGTTCAGTTTCTTCGATGACAGCTGAATACGTATAAAGAACGCGTTCTAGCATAATATACTCAAAGTTTTAACTGTTGCAACAATTAGTTTTTTAAATTTTTATAAAAAACTGCTGATTTATTTATTTGTGGAACAAATGATAAATTATTTTAAAACAAACCAATATTTCATTGGTGGAAGGTTGAGTGGTCTGGCCATTCTGCCGCCTCGCCTAACTCAATAATATCTGCTAAATGGGTTGGTTTATGTTATGTAAAGGAAATTACTAGAAAAATTTCGAAAACCGTTTCTGAAAATTATTTCACCCAACTGTGTTTTCATAATGTTCAGTTTCTTAGACGACAGCTGAAGTTTTTCCCCAAGGTTATAAAGTAACGTAATAATTCATAATAGTCTCATGTCTTGCAGCTAAACGGTTCAGCGGTTACAGAGACAAATCTGAGACTTGGGTAGCTTCCAAATGTAACCACTTAGCCAGTTAGTTTCTTTTGAACTGTTAGCAAGGCTCAGAATAAGGGTTGTTGAAAGTAATGACTCGAGAGGGAAGAAGCTAGTGATAGTCCAAGACGGTCATTCAAGAGCGTTGATTATTTTCTAAGCACAGTGAACTGAAACGCTTGCTTGTATAGCTGGCGTGATTAACCCAGCTCTCAGCACCGGCATGGAGTGTAATTCGTTCTTTTTTTTAGAATTGCAAGGCGCTCGAGTGACGTTGAAACTCAATTACGTCGTTTCCTTTCTATTCACTTTCAAATATTAGTCGTCCTCCAAAAATTCCGTTTCACTCCCTTGTTACAGCAAGTAGAAAGAAAGGAATATTCGGTGAAGTAACAACAAACAATAAAATCTCCGCATAATGTACTTACCTTTGAAGTGCTTTTAAAACGTTCAAGTTTCTAAGTCCAGCGAAAATGTTTTGCGTATAAAAGAAACTTCTTTTTCTAAGGAAGGATGATTCGTTTTAAAATTAGCCTATACGTATGTGTGCTTTTAAAGATGGTTTCAGTCATCCGTTTTCTAATGTAACATAATTCGTATCGCATAATATTTACTAAACGCAGATTAGTTCATAGGCCTTCTCTTTTGTAATTTTCAATGGTATACAAAGCATCTTTCGTGTTTAGATTTTTCAGACTATTGCCACAGAAACTAACGCAGAAGAGCCCTAATAGAAACACAATGTTTTGCCAGAGTTTTAATGTCTATGCCAAGTGATTTTATATTTAATTCTTGATGGGCAGTTACTTTTTGGTAGCACTCAACTAAGCAAATTGTGTATGGTGGTATTCTACAGAAATTAAACAAGATCTTCTAAAAAAAAAAAAAAAACAGCATTTTTTGAAATCTAATGGTCTGATTTCATTATTTAGCACTCTGTACTCTGTATTCTGTAATGGTAATGTATTACATTAACTAATATTAAGTACTTACGGATCTTGCTAAATACGCGGTACTCTACAATATTCCAACAGAACAATATAAGACGACCAATTACTAATTACACTTTAGTACATTGTCGCCTATAATCATTATACTAATAATACAAGTTTACTAATATTATATCCCAAGTTTTATATTAAAAACTGCGTCCTATTTAAGGAACAATACATTCTCTGACAGAATATAGGCTCACTGTGTGTGAAGCAGCCTAAAATATCCCGTCAAAAGTAAATTTTACACACCGTATTTTAATATACTTCGCCAAAAAGAAAGTTTTCTTGCTGTAACTATCATATTCAGGACCAGAAACTAACTAAATAACTGATGTTCTAGCTTTGAGAGTAGTAAAACGTACATTTATTTAACGGTCGAATAATTTTAATTCGTCTGAATATTAATACATCAATAGAGCAACGTTTCTAGAACTAAAAATCAAAATTTACTGAAAAAAACTGATTTCAATCAACGCTTTATAGTTTCAGTTATGCTGGATGATAGTTGATCAATAATTAGAATTTTAATACAGTACTCTACAATGTTAAAAACAACCAAATTTAAGACTAAGTTGCTTAAGTCAAACAAAACTGAATATGCTTGCGTGAAAGTGATAGGAAAGGGTACAAATTGGAATAAGATAAATAAACATAACTATAAAAAGTGATCATCTTTTGAAAATACACCATTTACATAAAACTGTTTATGTTTTGTGCCAATATTATCACGTCATATTTTTTTAAAAGTATATTTACGTCTCGTTTGGAGCTTTCATATATCATTGACTCCGCTGGGAAGGTGGGGGTCTGTTTTATTTTCGCAAAGAGCGTTCGCCTTCCTGCCGGGCTCGCTGACTACATGTAGGAAGTGGCCCGATTTCCGCGGGTCAGCCACCTCTCCCAGCAAGAGAAACAGTTGTTCGCCTGGCAACAAATAGAGTTGGTTGTGAAACTCAATGTCCGGGCGTTGAAAACACCGGGGATACTTGCCAGAGCTTCACTGACTCGGTAGCTGGGTTCGCGTCGATGAGTGGTTGGAAGCCATTTTCGGAGAGTTGGTCATTGTCGTCTGCCGGGATCAGACGTGTTGTCGGGACCAGAGGTCTGACGGGTACCTCGGGCTGTTTCCGATGTAATCTCGGTAGTGTGACATTAGCCTTGGGCGGGCCACATCCTCCCAAGGGCTAGGATGTCGGTGGTGTGCTCGATTAGCGAGAAAATTAGTGCTACCGTAGTGTTGGCGTCGGCAGAGAAGCATAGTACCGAGGACTAGGCTTGGAGCAGAGGACTGGATGCCCTGGCTGTAGAAGACCGACGCCATACATGTTAAGTATTCCGCCTGTAGAGGCGTAAGCAATATAGCTTGTTAAGTTTGTTAGTTTTTTTAAGACAGACCATGATGTTAAAAAAGGTTATAATTTGAATTTAATTAATTTCTGTGAAAACAATCGAAAGAAAACGCGAATTGCTATTTGGTCACAGCTAGTGCGAGTGACAGGCTGAACACCTACACACACGAGATAATTGTAATTCATAATTGAAAAATAATTATAATTTTAATTTGTAAGCGAAACTCTTAAATGTGGCTGATTTTTAACGACCTTAGTATTGTTCGTTTATGACGTGTTTGTATAATTATTAACTAGTATTTTTTTTTGGAACATTTAAAATGTTTAACTTTGTTTAGATAGTTGTTACATTTAAAATTTTAACTTAAAATTTTTGATCAATATTCTTAAATTTTATTTACCCTAACTTACTTGTCTGTTTCAATTATTTGTGTTAAACTCGTGTAAGAAATTCTTTTTCTTTAATAAAGTGTAGCCGTTTTCACTTAATCCAAATGTGTTTTAATTAAAATTTCATTAATTACTCTGGCCGCAGCTTTCGTACTTTATCAGTCTAGTGTTAAGTTGTCTAACAATTTTTATTTCAGGTGTTATATCTGGAAAACACATGTACGCATTACTGATTGCGTAACCTTTACGAGCCTGTTTGGTATCTCTTGCATTTAGCCTAGAAGCAAGTTGCATTATTACTTGGTTCTGCCACAGATATTTTAATTTTTTGCCCCTTGAAGTTAGGTAATTTTATACGATTATTATAAATTCAGCCACGTTGCATAACTGTCAGTGTTCTGGTAGCTGTCTAGTAAGAATTTGTTGCAGTCGCACGTAGCTAGCGCTATCTGGTAGCAGGAGTGTGCACTATGAACAATTGAAGTATGAAATGAACTATTGAAAGCACTGTGGTAGCTAAACGATACTCTAGACACAAGTGTTGTGTCAGAATGACAACACGTACCATGGATAGAGACCGGAAAAATTTGCGGGATCAGTGAGCTGTAGGCTAGCTTCCAAGAATATGTGTGAAATCGTGGAGACAGCTGCTGTTTATTAGCTGCTCGCTGACAGTGAAATGTGCCTGTATTCAGTTACTGTTTTATTATTTGCCCGGTTACTTCCAGGAAGTGTCAAGTAAGTCAACGGCCAATTGTGAACGTGATACAGACCTATAGTTGCTTGAATTCTAGCTTGCGCCTTAAGAGGGCGTGGTACATAATTCAACAGCGTTAATCTATAACTGTATGTTTCTTGAAGCCAATCGGCGAAAATTAAACAATAGCAATCCTATAAAATAGTTTTAGCCAACGTTTTAAACAAAGTGGTTTTCAGTGTTGCGAACTTCTGAGGCCCAATCTCTGACGCCGGAACCTCGCCCATTTACCTGCGGTGCAAGAGATAACGCGTAACGAATTAGTAATTCTGGATAAATATTTACTCACAAAGTTGGCAAATACCATTATCTAGGATTTCCATTGAGTATTTTATCCATATTGACTTCGAAAAAAGCGTAGAAGTCAGTTGATGTTTTCAGAGTTTATTTATCTACCACGCACTCTTAAAGAAAACGCGAAATTTTCAGGTCTCTAACTATGGAACGTTCTGTATATGTCGTATTTGTAAGTAGAGGCTGAGTAGCCAATAACTATTCGCTCAGTTGTTAATTTCTACTACTATAATATCTGATTGGTGGCAAACAAGCCGCAATGCTGCTTCTGTATTCTTACACAGTCTGTGACACAATTAATTCCACCCGGCCAGGTGTCGTGTGCTAAAAACAGGATAGTGCTATCTGACTGAATTATGTCATTTCTCGTTGCATCCATGACGACCAGGATTAAGTCAGCTTGCGGATATTGGCTAATTTTGAAGAAAGTTCTAACGTAGTATAAAGCAGCTAGCCGTAGAGGTAAACTGCTTCCTCATTTCAAGCTTAATACGTGGATCGAGGATAAGAGTTATTTTGACGTCGATGTAAGCAAAACAACAATACTTTTGCGCCGCGTTTATGAGTTCTATCAGGTTTTACGAGCGCATCACCGAAATGAGGACGTATATTAAGGAACTAAGGAAAGAATGGATAGCAGCATTACGTAAATAAGCAGGGAATGAAGTGAATAAGCGAAGATAAGATGATGTGAGGATTCTTGCTCCAACAAAGACTGTATTCGTATAATAAAATAATTATATGCGTCCGTCCAATCGCAAAATTTCTCCCTCGGTTGTTCGCTCGGTGAATACACGGCATGGCTAGGAAAAGGGGTTGATATTAGACAGAGAGTTAACTAAGCTCAGATTAACTCTGTGGTCTCAGGTGCAAAGCAAGTAAAAAGCGACGAAGAATTAAGGCCTCTCTCTTTAGTTTTGCAGTTGTTCCAAAAATATTTTTAACGTAAATTAATTCATATATCGAAAATAAATTCTTACAGTTTTAACACTTATATATATATATATATATATATATATATATATATATATATATCGTTTGTATCTGAATTTTTCTGTTGTAATACACCAAACCGATTTTTAGATTTTTGGCCCTGAAATATTGCAAACTCTATTGTCACAGTAAGCCGAAATGAAGCAAATTGTTTATCGTATTACTGTACACAGTCTCACATTTTTTTTCAAATAATTTGGTTTGAAAATATTTAATTTATTTGCAATTGTTTGAAATAAATGAAAGATCATGGCCTATACAAAGATGTCCGAGGACATTTTCGGACCGTGGGAAGCACTATGCCTGAATTGAAAGTAAGACTGAATTTCCCACAAACTATTGCTTAACGTAGTCATTTCCGGACACCTCATCAAATCACGCATACGTAAATTCTACAAGTATGTTAGCGGTAACAAATGTTAAAGATATTACTGCGAGTTCTTTTACTGTTATCTGCAAGACTTTGCTCATGGACTGAGAGTTTTTGAAGAGATATTGGCATTTAAAACTGTCCGCGTTGAGCACACCAGAAATAGATTGACTTTTCGAATATTCCATGTTTGTCTTTAAAATTTTGATGTTACTTTACACATTTTATTCGACAGAACTGACGTGAACTCCACACTAAAACATTCGTTTCAGGGTAGAGAGATATTAAAGAACATTTCCACGTCATGAATGCACATTTATCCGGAACGTAAAGTGTAAAATGACAAATCCAAACAACCGAAGAGTCGTTAATTACGTAATATATTATACAAAATGACCGACGCGTGTTTCATTTAACATTTTTGCTTGTATTATTGTTATGACATATTTAGCACTTTAACGAAAACCCCAAATGCCGATATATCATCGCATGTTTGTTAAAATTAATACCTCAGAGCTATAGGACACGACACCCAAAGACGACGGTATGAAATTTGAATCGTATAATATTTGAGCAAGAACGGCATTTTAAGTATTGTCTGGAATAACTACCAAATTTATTATGTTTGGTTTGTTAGTGACTGGTTGATTTTGCGACATAGCTGTCAGAGCCACAATTTCAATGGTGCTCTTTTTAAGCTATTCGTTTAAAGTGAAAACTTAGTGAATGTCTGGCCATTTCTTGCAGATGATTTGAAACTTCTGCTGTATCTTATGAATTCGTGGTTCAGAAGTGTGGAGCGCTAATGGAACACAGCACGAACATCATGCTTTATTCTAGCCACATGACGTTCGGCGGGCAAGCGGTGTTATCGTCAGCGGCTAGCGTAAAAGTTTAGTTTACGGAAACAACGAATGAAGATGAGTATCGAAAGTTAACGTTTACATTTAATGCACAACTAAAGTAAATCCATAAGTTTCTACGTAAAAAAATTCAAGAGTTAAAACCCTTCTCAAGGAACGCTTACTTTTGTGCTTTCATTCTCCTATAATGCATGAAACCAAAATATAAACTCTATTACGTAATTGTACACAAATAAGACTTAAGAGCAGAAAACAGTTTTTTAATAGACAATGTTCAAATCACGTTTTTAAAACGGACTAAAAGGTATGAAAGAATTTCGGCTATAAAAGTGCGTAAAGATTTTAAACGAAAAACTTGGGACGCATGCAATATACAGAAGTGCAGAGAGCAACAGTCGAGAAAACTCACACAACATATCATAAAATGTGCAGTGCAATGCAACTGTTAGTAACTTTATTGAACTGTATTTAATATATATTTCATGATCTCCACGTTTTTTCGTTTTGAATTTCACTAGTATTTTCGTAGGAGAAATTATTTTAACATTTAGTCAATTCCGAAAACGTGGTATATTAGTTATTATATTTAAACATTGTTTTTGAATAATGCGTTTTATAAGAACTTAGCAACCTTGATTTCAATTGTGTTTCTTTTCGCATACCAGTGCACCGGGAATAGCTTGGCAAAAATAAACGCATTTCTTACCCACTGCGACCATGTTCATCACACAAGTGTGAATGCCCATAACTATTCAGCTAAATTGATATAATATGCAGAAGTCGGATAAATATACAGAATATACTGACGTCAGATTAAATAAGACAGCACACAGTATTCTGTGATTCTCTCGGATCAGAGATTCCAATAATTTTGTAATTTTAACGTTGGCGTGAGACGTGTTTAGCTTGATCGCAAGCAGCTGACTTTCAAGAATATTACAATATTTTCAAGCAAGTCTACCCAATGCGAATCATGCTCTCATTAGCGCAGTTAGATGAGTAACTATCCATTTGTTTGTATATTACGGAGTCAATTATTATGAATGAATTAGTTTGTAGGTCTACATATATATTTTTAAGTACACTTTTTATTTGTACAAAGTTCAAATATACAAAACTGTGACATTGTTAACAATAAAACGCGACCACATATATGTTTTTAATATTCGCCAAACTTTTGCGTATCGCAAAACTATGGTCACGAAAGTGATCCGGAATGGAACGAGGTGTAATAAAAGAGAAGAGAAATTCTCACAAACACAAAATATATTCGTGTAAGTAAATATTGTAACATGAAATTTATCAGTTCAACTGTGAAGTTTACTTCAAACGTTTTCAAAGCTATTGTAACTACACACGCAAAAGCTAAAAGAAATTTTCGTATTGTTTTACATAAAAGTTCGTTTTATTTCAAGCACGTGGTCCTAGATTCCAACTACTTGCTGCTAAGCTTTCTGGTATATTTTTCTTATTTACAGACGTATTTTTACTCTCGAAGCAAAGGCAGAAAATCGAGTTGTGTAAACGTGGATGCTTGTAAATGTAAATATCCAGAGGAAGGGAATGCGGGAAATTGTATATTTAACGAGAATACTTCAGCATCACGTAGAAACTTGACGCACTTGGCCGCTGGCTCTTGATACAGCAGACTGCGTAATCTGAGGCCTAAATCAGAATATATAAGTAAAGAAATACTGTCACATTGAGAATTTCCTTTCCAGTTGTGAATGTGCTCCCGAGAAATATAACCTCGAATTAATGGTATATATGAATACGTTAAGTTTCCCGCGGGGTGAATTTGTTAAACCAGGACGCTGTTGTTGCTACACTGATATTCACTGAGCCATAAAACTGCAAACAATTATTTTTTTCATTCGCCTAAGGACAGAATCTATAGGGATGACCGAGAGTTGGCGGACGCCTATAAATATTTTTTTTTACTTATTCAACAGTTTATATTGCATTCCGTATTAAAGTTGGCAAAAAAAAAAACACCTTGGATATGACAGACTTGTATCCAAAATTGATCAGAGCGTTTCGAAGCCTGATGTCTTCAATGGATAAGAGTCAGAACGTGTAAGACGGAGGAAACTGTAGTACTCTGATAATAACCTCCGACACTGAAATAAAAGTATTGTTGTATAGGATGTTTAAAAAATTGTATATAATTTGCTGACACGTCCATATAGGCCTAATATACTACGTATCACAGAATATATCAACAATAGCTTACTTAGCCACATCCACGTGCTGTACTGACGCATATCCAACTTCATTCAGGTAACACTGTTCCAAGACGTTTATACATATTGACTATTGATAGGTATTTTAGTTTGTCTCAGTTACCATTTTTTGAAACAGCCTGTAGTTACTGTACTCCTGTTAAAATAGGGGCAACAGTCCAGTTTTGTAGTCGGTAAAAACTGGTAAACAATTTGGTCTGTAGATGTAACAAAATGTTCTATAATAGAAAGATGGCCTTTGCTGCTTCTGCAGAACAGATTTTTACTATTAAAGAATAAATTGCCGGAAGAACCACCCAGATAGTACCAACAACCAAAGTGGAATCTTTTCTCTATTTTAACAGAAGTAAGGTAATTACGACAATACTTTTTTTTCAGGGGATTGACTGCAACGTTCTCCACGGTATTATGCCAGTGTTCGGGAAAGTCATTCTTCGTAAATTATTTCAATGTAGGGAAATAAATGATACATATCGTATAAGGAGGGCGAAGATATCGCACCCCGAACTGCAGACTGACGACTGTCTGGCCGTAGTTATCTGCTTACCCAGGTGACGACATAATGTGCAGCCCGACAATGGAGAGGCGCCGGAATGAGATGGACCAGAATAACGGGGTATTCCCGAGAAAACCCTCCTACTAGCGGCATCGTCTGGCACAATTCCCACACGCGAAAATCCGAGGACCGACCGTACCTGTAAGTGAACTCGGATCGCCTTGGTGGGAGGCGAGAGCTCTAGTACCAAATTAAAGTCTTGAGTGACATGTAAGGCTACTGGTGCTTAATTATTATGCTATTTTAGTAAGTTTTAATTTTTTTAAATTCTTAAAAAGAGCAGAAATCGTAATATCGTTACATATAAGTTAGAAGAATGTTTGTGCTAGCCCAATTATTTTTCAACTTATAAGTCTTTACAATTTCCGTTAGTTATTGACTTTAAGAAAATCTAATTAAGTCAATAACTACCCCAAAATTATAAAATAGTATGTTTAAAAAACATTGGACTATACATAGTACAAACGGTTTTCAAAATTGCTATGTAACAGTTTGCGATACCTGCTACCCTTCAAGATTTAAAATTCAAGATTTAAAAAATAAACTAGCAAGACAACATAAAAACGAACCCGTTGCCTTTAAACTAGGATATATATATATATATATATATATATATATATATATATATATATATATATATATATATATATAAATGTTTATTTAGAGCTACAGCGGAAAATTTAGAAGACGACGCAGGAGTTCTGCGGGCATAACTGTGCACTGTGCAGTGTCAGACAATCAATATGTTTGCTCGCTTCAGTTTTGAAACGATAGTATCTGCAAGTGCTATGCTACACTGTCAAAATGATTGACGCAGTCAGTTTTTGTCTGGGCACTGAAAACGTCAATCAAAATTGTTACTTACAATGTTCCTCGCCTTAGCTTACGCTACCTACTAAACATGGCGCCTGTGTTTTTTTTTTTTTTTTTTTTTTTTTTTCAACGAATGATACAGTGTCTGCAGCGCACTTTATTATCGACGCGGAAAACACGTTTTAAGAAAATACATACATTGTAAATTATCTGGCCGACGATCCAAATAACTGCAGATATCTTACTGTTTAATATATTTTATAAAGTATGGACTTAGGAGCATACTACTTCGAAAATTAAAAATTCACGTCAACTATTTGTTTAATAGCAAATTTCAACTGAATGTCTTGTGGAATGCATGAAATCAAGAAGAAATTTAGCGTTGGTTTTGGAAACTTATTTTTTTACTTGGCCATATTTTTTCTGAAAAAAAAAAAAAAACAGACGTATGTTAATGTTTTGGATTTCGTGTTGCACATGTATGAATAAGCCAGCAAAAATAAATAAGATTTTCAAAATAATCAATGAATTCTTATTAACAATGTTATTTTTTCAAATTAGTTCTAAATTCTAAGAGATAGCAAAAGCCGTTAAACCGTTACATATATTTGTTTAAAGTAGTTATTATGTAGGCTAATTTATTCAAATGATGCATTTCTATAATACTGGTAAGTCCTCAAACTAAATAAATCAGTTTTATAAACCCGACGATTAGCCCAAAACTGTAAAATATTTCCCTTTGAAAAAAATTGAACTAAATACTTGAAAAAAAAAATTAAATAAATCTGAGTACGGGTATTATCTTTTCTGCTCCCTTTATAATTTAAATAAAAAATAAATTAATAATAGCAGTAAAAATAGTGACTCACGTCCTTAATGAGTAAGAAGTACACTTTTGAGAAATGCAAACTACCCTGAAATAATAAATTGGTGCTATTATATAATAGAAAAAGAATGACCACGGTCGTTGTGTGGAATGCGTAGTTATTAAGAGTGCGTGGTAGACAAATAAACGCTGAAAACGTCAATTGAGTTCTACGCTTTTGTCGAAGCCAATGTGAATAAAACACACGATGACAATCCTAGATAATGGTAATTGCCAACTTTGAGTAAACATTTATCCAGAATTATTAATCCGTTACGCGTGATCTCTTGCGCCGCAGATAAATGCACGAGGTTCCGGCGTCAGAGATTATGCCTCAGAAGTTCGTAACACTGGAAACAGTTTTGTATAAAACGTTGGCTACAAGATCGTCTAGGATTGCTATTGTTTACTTTTCGCAAATTGGCTTCAGGAAACCTACAGGTGTAGATTAATGCTTTTAGCGTTGAATTGTGTACCACGCCCTCTTAAGGTCGAGTCATGCTTGCTCGAAACTAGCCTCGTGGTCCCTGCGGACTAGAGTGAGAGATTTTGGTCAGCGCTCAACGTCGAGGTCTTTAGCGCTGGTGAAGGGTGACACGAGGTGAGTATAGAGCATCACCGGAATGAAGGAGCGGGAGAAACGGGAGATCCTCGAGAAAACCCGCCGACCAGCGGCATAGTCCGGCACGATTCCCACATGCGAAAATCCGGGGACCGACCGCGCCAGGAATCGAACCCGGATCGCCTTGGTGAGAGGTGAATGGTCTCTGACCATTCGGCCACCACGGCCCCTTCTGCGGGCTAGAGGTGCCGCGGTTGGCGCAAGTGATAGAGTACCAAGAAGATCAGGGTTCGATTCCCAGTACGGTCAGACCCCATATTTTCGCATGAGAGTATAGTGCCGGACTATGTCGCTGGGCAACAGGTTTTCTCGGGGATCTCCCGTTTCCCCCCGTATAATTAATTCGGTCGCTGCTTCATACTCACATCGTGTAAACCTTCCCGAGCGCTAAGACGTAGATGCTAAGTGCTGACCAAAATTACTTCACTCTAAGGGTTAGACACTCAACTGGAGTTACTCGTCCGGTAAAGAACCCTACTTATTATTTGAATGTAACATATAAAGCTTCTGCATGGACGTTAATGATACTAAACTAAAATAGGAGATTTTAAAAGATATTACAGTTTGGTAAGATTTACGAATGTGAAATTGAACGTAGTTTTCGTATTATGCAGTTATCTGAAAAATGAAACAGTCGTGAACGTTGGGAAATTTTTTTACCTCTATACATTTCGACCATAACGTAAAACTTGCTGGAAAGTCGGCTGCATATAGGACAAATGTTTTATCCTTTTCTTTCACCACCCTACTCTAAACCCAGGCAATAATTTTTCCTTGTTGAAGGTACCGGTACTTTTGAACAGGAGGAAGTAAGAATATTGTGCGCTACGCCCAGGAACTATTACACTGTCCTACAAAGTTTTTATGGTTAATACTATGAAACACTATTTTTATTTGCATATTTTCTTAATTTTAAAAATAGTTCTTTAATACATTTCAGAATATTTCGCAAGCTCAGGAGCGATGATAGTAGGCGGGTGATAAATTTTTCAATTTAAAATACAGACTACAGTTCTACACTCACAACATTGAAACTCGTGTTTTGACAATTGTTGAACGATTTAAATAATTTATTTCCAACAAATTTTCATTTCCTTAACCCCCAATAATATTGAGGAAAATTACTAGGGCCTGTCTTTTTCAGAAACAAAAATATTTACACACAATTCGTTTAACAGAAACCTTCGTTCACGATGTGTGGCAAATTTGTATTTTTTATTTGCAATTCAGTACACAATAAACAAGATAGAAGCTAAGCGGAATTGCAACTTCATTTAATATTACAAATGTTAATGTCAAGTTTTATATTCGAGGCCTCATTCCCATCTATTATTCTTTTTATTTTTACATAAATATCGGTAAACCTTATAATTCTTTCTGATAATTTTACAATATTCAGCTATGTAATCTGCAGCAGCTGCACTTTTAGTAGGTTTTTTTATAACGTTTCCATATTTTGACCTCTATCGTCTAGTCATAAACATTAATTAATTCTGGTTTACGTTTTGCCATATCATTATTGAACAGATGGCAAGTTCCAAAGTTCAGTGACTTTTACCGAAATCATAATAATATTATTTGTTATTTATCACGTCGTCGTATTTTATGGCTCTTAAATGTTTGGTGATCTTAAAAAATTCGTGTATGTTTTTATTTTTATAAACGTGCCTGAACTTTTAAATTGCTTTACATAGCATTTCCTTTTGAACGTAATAGCGAAATAAAACTCGTTACCAGGATTATTATATTCATCTGTAGGTAAACTCAGGCGTCGGTAATGTTAAATAACGACGTTTCTTGTTAATATTTTCAAACAATAATTTTACATTCGACTGACAACCAACTGAATTGTGTTATGCAGGAAGAGGCCATCCTACATTTGATAAAGTATAACATGAAAAATTTTTACTAAAATGTTTAGGTTATTTTGTTAATTAATATATGCTCATTTCAAATATCCTGTATAATAATTTAGGCGCTTGTTTTTCTCTTGTTTTTTACTCTTGTGTCTTGGATGCCTTCTGCTAAAGTTAATTATACTCAAGGTTTGAAAGATCAATGTTAAAAGTTTGACACAGGGAAAATTTCTGCTGCTAGAGCGCTTGTATCGGTAATGGGTACAAACTGACCAATTACAGTGCTTTCTTGAAATTTAAGTCAAATAACGTTGATAATTTAAAACGCGAAATTAGTTTATTTTCACTTTAAAATTAAGTTAAATGACTTCTGTCATTTTCGAGCCTATTTAAATTTAAAAAATTAGTACAGTTTCGTATTTTTCTGGTCTCTTTGCGATTGCAGCGAAACTAGCGGCAGAAATTTTCCCTGTGCCAAACTCTCCCATAAGAAAACACTTATTTTCTAACCGGTATTGTATTTAACCTTCTTTCTGTATAACACCATTCAATTGTGTGTGGTAACTGCTGCTGTCCAGATTGTCAAATGACTCGAGGTAATATGAAACAAGGTAAAGAGAGAAAAAAAAGAAAAGAAAATAAAGTGATGTACTCTCAACTTCCCCGCCGTCTGTAGCATGCCTCGAGGGGTTGAACCTCCTTTTATAATCTCCGAACTAGACCACATACTCAGCTTCGCAGATTCGCCAATATTAGCGTTAGTTTCGCGAGTCTTGCGACATGAAAGATGCAGCGACCATCGCTGCACGTACGGCAAGTTTCTGCCTGAATTATGCAGCCCATACTTCCCCCCTACCCTCGACTACCAACCATCTACGACGACCAACACAAGAGAACGGCGAGGGAAGAGAAATGGAGGCTGGTGGAACCACGTTGCAAAAATTTTCTCTTTCATCGCACGCGCCGACGGGCCGCCATGAATAAATTTCACCTGCAGTGTCTCCTCTTCCCGTTCCAACCCTTGCCGTAGTACAAACGCATTGTCCCGCCGTGCCTGGGAAGTGAGGCACCTCCCATTCCCTCCATACTTCACCGCCATCCATTCCCTTTTGCTGGACTTCCAACATTTCCTGCCCCGAGTAAAGCCAATCTCGTCGCGGCTACTCCAAATATCACATCCGCCATTACACGATTGGGAAACTATGTCATTGGTTTCCAGTCAGACCCTCTATGCATTTTAGAGGTGTTCCAAGTGCGATAAAATCATAATTTTATAATTTTATGAAATATTGTTAGTTTTATAGACGATACTTGTGAGTACATTTTACTCTTACGAAACAATTTTAACTCGCATAATTTTCTCATAAAGGTGCGTCATAGTCAAAATTAGGATGTTCTGCTGCCATGCAAATAGTGAAAACAAATTGACTTACGTAAGTGAAATAATTCACAGTGAAATAATATATGGCGGTCTACGTAATGAAACATTTTAAAAAACTGCCGTGATCTACTTTTGTATTTAAAAAAATTTCTGAATCATCAACTTTTTTCTTGTATATTTGCGATTTTTAAAAAATTCAAAATATTACGTTATGGTCTTTTAATCCTTTATTGCATAGCTCATGGGATGTTATATCACAGTGAATTATTTTGTTTATGTAGGTCAGTTGGTTTTCACGGTTTGCATGGCAGCAGAACAAGCAAATTTTGACGTTGTCGCACCGTGATGAGAAAACTATGAGAGTTAAAATTGTTTCGTAAGAGTCAATTATACTCACAAGTATCATCTACACAACTAACATTATTTCATAAAAATATAACGTTATGATTTCATCGCACTGGTACACTCTTAAACCTTACTTCGGTATAAACTGTCGACGTACGCCATTGCAGTGCTTTGTCGTATACGAAAGACAGTTTCAAACAAAAAAAATGGATGGTAAATATCGTATACCGGCCAAACTATTGATTTTAGAGGTGTAGTAAAGTTTTAAGAGGGAATGATAGATAATTTTCTTGTGTCTTCAGTTTTCGAGCCAAAACATTTATTCAAATTGTATTATCGAAAATTTCTTTTCAAAAAGCATATTATATATTTTTGGTAATCTTCTTGGAATAAATAATAATGGAATCATTAATTAATTTGACAAGCAGAATCATTACAAGAGAATTATAGGATAACTTTCAATAATGATTACAAGTCCAATATAAGATGAACATATAATACAAATCTGAAATATCTTCTATAATTCAACATTGTCATAGTTACCAAAACATTTTAAAGCACAAGATACTTGAAGAAAATAGATAAATATAATGTAGCATTTATCTCCTCCTGCCCCTTAGTGAAAAATGAATGTATAGTGGTTAGAAGTAGTCTAACGTAAAAACGATTTTTCGTAAGGTTAGGTTACGTTAGGTTATGTTAGACTAGATAAACTAACCTAATCTAGCCTAAACTAAAGTAACCAAATCTGAACTAACGCTAACCTTACGATTTTTTTACGTAGAAATACTTCGAACCACTATATAAACATTTTTTATTAGTAAACCATACCTCTAAAGTCAATAGTTTTGTCAGCATACGATGAGTTGTTATTCTTAATATTTACATCTTACAAAAAATAACCGAATTGAATGTAGATGTTATTTCGTTACTGTTTTTTAATTCATGTTTTCTAAGGCGATATATCACTGCAATGACGTATGTCTACCATTTTCCAGTAAATAATTTACCCCCATTGCAAGAATATTTCAAAGACATCATTATTTCAGACCTGTCAAGGTGGCTACATGCCCAGGCAGCCGTACGACGTGCAGAGCTTCAGCAGGCAGGAGTATTTTTTTCGAAAACTGCTCAAAGCACGTGAGTGATATCTGTTAAGAAATAATCATTTAATGAAAGGTGCACCCATGTTTATCCATTTCAGATCCTCCACTAATCTTTATAAATGATTTTTTCTCAGCCGAAAAAAAGGAAACATTTTTTCGGTCTTACTTATTTATGAAGATATTCGAACAGAATAAAAAAAATGTTAATGACACCTAAATCACACATTCTTTTTAGCCCGGTCATTTTAGGTTTAATCCTTAGTAAATTAATAGTGAAATAACTTTTTTAAAAACAATATTCTATTTTAATGCTCTAAAAAAATTTGGCTAACTTTAAATCAAATCCGACAATTTATTACATTACACAATTTATATTATTCTCAAGCTGGTCACAAGATTGATCTATATTATAAAACATATATATATATATATTTAGAATTACTTACGTCAATATCAAGTTACATATTGTATTCTTGTTTATCTACCCAGATAAATCTAGTGACATGCTTTAATATAATATAGAATGTGTAATGTATAAAATTAATGGATTTAATATAATATTATGTTTATTTTGTTCGTTTTATATAATATAAATGAAAACATGTATTAAATATTTTTACTATGAATTTATTTTTTTAAAAAAATCCGTTTAAATGTTTTTTACTAATAATTTATTTTTTTAATTTTTAGTTTTTTTCCCATGCTGTTCCCACGAGTACCGAAGAAATATCCGTCGATCCTCCCAGAGATTTGTTTAGAAGGGCAATAGCTGATGTACAACAGGGATCGCCCCGTTGCTCTGAGGTGGTACGTTCACATCATCATGTTTGATACATCCTGATGCCACTCAGTCCTCAGCATGGCCTCACCTTGAGTTGGTTGTTTGGACGTGTGCACCACATATTTCAGCTTGAAGCTTACTTGTGCCTAACAAAACACAGTTCCGGGTTTGATTTTGGATTTTTTTTTTCATCACCGCTAGAATTTGCCCAGGGTGTAGGTCAATATTAGTTAAGACACGACCCCTATAAGTATTACTGTGTATCCGGGCAGTAGTACACCATCTGCTCGAAGAGCTCAACGCGGACGTCGTTTTATTCGTATTCTTCTCAGCAAACCCTTTCATTTGATACCCATAATGAGAGTGCATAAAAAATAACTAGTCCGCCATATTGGGTGGTCCGCCATCCCTAACAGCACAGGATCTGCCATAAACGTTGCTACTACGTTACAATGTGTGAAGTTAGTCACACAGTCCATCAACATGTTGCTTACACGTGCCATAAATGTTACGTTACACGGGCAACATTGTAGATAGAACCTCGCAGCATGTTGTCTGCACGTGTCAGAAATGTTACAGTTCTGACTTTTCCCTTTTCATTTCTGACCAACAGGTGTCATACATGAATAGCGGTAATTGTTTTATATTCATGTGTACACATTTTTTAAAATTGCTGTCTTTTATATGAGCTGTGACTAGCCAAGAAGATGTCGTGGCACGTGTAATAACCGAATTTGATTGTGTACGGGCCGTACCAAACATTTATGTACGAGTCCAGGCCAACCTGATCCGCCGTAGCCAGTTGTGTGTTGAAGTGGAGGGACGGCAATTCAAACACTTATAGTAAATACGTATTGATGTTCATAAATACGTATGTAGTTCGTGCAAATGCATTGCTCCTATTTGTGCTGTGTTGCCTATTCTGTGCACGCGATCTCTCTTATCTAACCATTAAGATAGTGGTTGGTGTCTGCAGTTACTGCTAGCCAGCGTGTTTGCATTCCGCCACTGCTCCATTTCTACCTCATTTAAACTAAATCAGCCCTCAGTAAATGACTGTTAAGAGGTTTATGTAGCTAATGTAATTTCTCACGTGTGAGGCGCAAAAACCGGTGGGTGATTAGGACGATTTTGCTACACATAACGTACTAATTGGCGCGCAGTATTTTTTCTAGTATTAATTTTCTGTACCACTTTGAGTAGTGACCCTACACTTGTGTTTGTAGGTAGTATCAAATACTTCATAATTTCGGCTTAAGTAGGCTATTTGCGTGTCCTTGTTCTTAAGAATTCGAGTGGTTCTATTTTCTGATGTTAAAACAAAATAATACGGTTTTTAGCTTATTTGTGGTATCCCAAAATCATTATTCTAATTATAATGCTGTAGGTGTAAGCGTTATTATTTCAAGTGTGTGTTATGTTTTGTAGATACACGGGTTGAGAATGGCACCATACGCATCGTTAAATCAGCACATGTTAGTTGTCAATACGTCACCCAAATCAAACTACTGTACTCAACTTAACCATTCAATGCAGAAATTAACACGTCTCAGAAAGCCGTTGTATTGCCTACCTCTGCGGGATTATACTGCGGCTTCGAATTTCGATTCGCATTTTCTTGAAAACGGTTTACCGGAGTGAATTAACAAAATATGTACTTTTTCCTTAATTTTGCGCGATAAGCAATGGCGCGCACTTAATTTTCAAAACCGTTATGTGTATAAAAGTTACTTACACAAATAGGTTGAATAACCCCTTCATAAGCCATGAAGGGGTATATTGCGCGAACCACATTTTCACAGATTCATTTGCTCCAATTCTTAGAGCTCTATGCCAATTTTTATGGCTCCATCTCTTACACATTCCAGTATTTTTAAAGAAAATGTATTTCACAATTTTGATTTCAAAGACCTGTAGCTTCCATAATATTCACCACACAAAAGTGTTGGTTAGTGTAACCCCCCCCCCCCTTCCTTTTTCCTACATAAACAATCCCATCCTGAAGTTTGGCACATGAATTCTGGTCCACGCTGTATAATATCAAAACACGCTTCTTATTTTCTTCAGTTGAAAATACTTGCATCAAATTAATTTTTTATTTATGGGAGCTCTTTGAAAGAAATCTTATATTTAACTGCTAAATGAATATAAAACGATTTAGTAAAAAAATAGTTTTCCACTTTACGAATAATTCATTTATATGAGGAAAAATTTTATTTACTCAAATTTTTTTATCGAATCGAGGAGGGCGAAGACATGATAAAAGAACATATACCTGTCAGACACAGCGAAAAAGAACGTTTGACTAATAGAAGCACAGAGCAGGTGCTCTTACAGCAACGAAGCTCTCTGGAAGGCGCACATTTGCCGAACTTAACAATCTGCGGGTGATGGTACGGGCTGAGAGGCTGCGAAGTATTTTATCCCCGGGATGTGCGTGTTCTCGCTGGCAGTCCGCCAACGCAACTGGCGTGCGAAAGTGCCTGAGAGCTGCGACAAGGACCACAGTACACCTGACACCTTGTGAGAGAGTGAACCTGCGATATATCGAACATGCGAGAGATCGGAATTGCAATGGAACGAACTTCCAAGAGGTCAGACGGTCTATGCCAACGGCCAATGGTTAAGTCAACTGCCAACGTATGATGTTCGCTTGGCATTAATAAGTTGCGTGAGAACTCGTCAGCGTGTTCGAGTTGATAAAATAATAGTAAATTCCAGTATAGATGTTTAGTAAAACATAATAATACAAGCGTGGAAAAAATATTTCGTATCTACGTTGCAGCAGTAATGATAGTTTAGTAAGAATAGTTTTTTCCCCCAACTGTTTTGCCTTTATTTGTGTATCGCGGACACAAGACAAAGCATATGACGTGTGTATGATGTTTTTTACGCAGTTTAAATGAATACCCTTTTTACTGTATATTAAAACAGTCGCTTCTGTTGTGAATACTCGTAAAATATCTAGGTTCTCCTTTTTCGTCTGTCATTGTTATTGCGCGTTTTACGTTTATATTTTTATTCGCATATTTTGTAAACAAAAGAAAAATAATTTTTTAGTTAGTTTTGATGTTTTGTGGTCTCTTGAAAATACACTGTTTTTTAGAGATAATTTCTCGAATTTTATAATCTATAATAATATGCCGTAGAACATCTTAAAATGTAAATGTAACAAAAGTACGGAATGATATTAATACAAATCTCATTTACGTTTATTATTCAACTTTCGGTTTTGATAAATGACAATTTATCGCCGCACACAATAAAAATAACCTGACATTTATGAAACAAGTTTATATAAATTCTAAAAGTCCAGCAAAAAAAAAAAAAAAAAGGAACTTATATCCAGACGTATTAAATGCGAAGCATTTGTGTATTTATACATGAGTTAGTGTTTAAGAGCCCTATACAGCTGAGGAATGAATATTGATGCAGCGTGGTACAAGAAAAACATTTAAAGATACACTATCCATGGTCATTTGAATACAAGCAACATGTTAGTAACTTTTCCTTGTGAATCTCTACTCCTTCTGAAGATTTTGTTCTCTTTGGAATGTGAAGCACGAACGTTTGAAGTATGAAGGTAAATATGTGCCACGTGAATAACTCAGGCATGGCGTGAGGGGTGAATAACTCAGGCATGGCGCGAGGGATGAAATTCAGAATGTTTCGTCCGGTAACTTCATACTTAGCGTTTCTTTCATATACGGTAACATAATTTGTAGAATTTTTTAAATTGGTGTTTTTGAGTAAAACGTTTGTTTGAAAACTAGTACATTACTATTACTTGTTTAAATTTCTGCTCCAGTGTTAATCACAATAAAGTTTAGCCTATTCTGAAAACTTACTGTCATTAAGTTTTCAACATATATTAAGGAACTATGCCATTTATTAAAAATTGTTCATGTGATTTAAACATGTCGTGGTATTAAACCGTAAGATGGCATTATTCTGACACTCATGATAGATCTAATATTTAGATATTATTGTTAGTACTTAACTGAGATTGTGTTTTTTCATCCGCTTATAGAATTATGTTAATTTTAAGTTTTTTTTGTGCTGTAACGTGCTTATGCTTGCTGTGTTTGCAGAACTGCCAAGCTCACCTGAATGGCTGCTGCTTTTTTCTGAAACAGTAACGAGCTAACATTCTTGATTCGTCCAGTAGAAAATCAGTAAGCACGAAGCAATTTCCTGTTCAGTTTATTCTGTAGGGGTTTATATGCTGACTCTAGACGGAGAAAAATCTACGTGTTCCTTCTTTTCTAGTCACTGAATGGGTTAAACGGTATAAAATTACCGGCTTTTCTTCTACGGAGAAAAAGGAGGAAAGGGCGTAAAGATGGAGCAAAGAAAAACAAGCATGTGGTAGTTTGCAGGGCTGACGACGAAAGGAAATCACATGAAAGAAAGGAAAGAAAAATGGAGATCAAAAGGCGAGTCGACGATAAATTATTCCACACGATTGGACACTTGTACCACGACCTTACTTTTACAGTTGTTAACCTGTTACACAGTTAGCGTTCATTGCCCACACCAATAAAAACAATAAAAAAGTTCTCCTAGCACCTATCCGACATTCCTTTGTCCCCGAAATACCATTACGTGACTTCTATGGGCATATGATAAGGAAACATAAATGAAAAAATGTCTTGTCCAAATGGATCCCACCAACATTTTTTGTAGTGGTTTTTAAATTTTCTTGTAGCTATTGCAAAACTTTACTGTGTGATTAAAAAAATGTCGTGATCATCTCAAAAACATTTTGGAATGTTCATAATATTTTGTCGTGCACACTTCGCATTTTTTTTTTCAGTTTATACCCTATTAGGCGGCATAAACCATTAAAGGTCACATATTAAAACATAAATTTACTACTTAAATAACCGGAGTGAATTAAGCTGAGAATTTAAAAAATATGAAACCTACACATCGTACTTTGACTCATGTAGTACTGATCCTTAACGAATGCATCAGTTTGCACAACACAGTAAGCAGTATCCAAGACTCGTATTTCATCTACACCTTCTGCGTAGTTTTTCATTATTAACCGTGCACTACAAACAACAGAAATACAATTGTCAAATAAAAGTCGCAGTTAAAAATTTAACACTTCATGTGTTTGAATTTGTGTATTTTGAAATTTTACAATCGTTCTGACAAAGCTATTTCAAGTAGCCTACTGAAAGGTCTGTATTTGAAATAAATAAATAAAAAAAAAACAAATGAGGTGTATTACAGGCACAATTCATTATAATTATAATCCACATATTGGGAGTTGTGCAAACACAGAATTATAAATATGTATAGTTGCAGTTTTAATTCTCGAAACATTTAGGATTAAATATGACAGAAGTGATACAACTTAACTACATTTGTTGCCAAATACTTTTAATAAAAATACGTCACGTATTTAGTAACTTGTATTAATAATAATATTGATATTAATAGTAATAATTTAATATTTACAATTTATCATTTTTCAGTGCTTCCTGATGAAACCGTTTCAAGAAAATAAGTCAGCGCCAAACCAGTAGACGTCTAAGAAATACCTTTGATTCCGATGTAGGACGTAGGTTGGTTAGCAATGAATCGATATAAGAATATGTAAGATACAACCGCCTATATCAAAGGGGTTCTTAGAAGTGTGGTGTCAAAACAATGAAGCTTTCATCAATTTCGAAACACCTTTTCCCGTTTTTTATCAGAATGCAAGGGCAGATATTTCTGTTTCTCAAGAAGAGCACGCGCATCACTGACTTGGAGTGGTAGACGCAACTTTCTAAGTTATGGCTCGAGGGCGAGGAAAGAGAGGGTAAAGTTCGAGACTTGGAAAAACGAAAGAGTTTTGTTGGGGCCGGCATCTCTTGTTGTTTGTAGCTAACGTGGCGCTCTTGCGACACCTTTAAGTCCGAAGAAATATCAAAGAGACGCGGCGTCTCACTCTTCTAGTTTATTTATTTATCCTTAGGGAAACTTTGGTTTTCCAAGACTTTGCCGCCTGCTCCCTCAGTCTGACTGGCAACCAGATTAAGGAGTTTTTATAATTAAATGGAAGAGTTTTTGTATTCTTCAGAACCACAGAAACCAACGAATTTAAGTAGCGAGAAGAACATATTTTAAAAACTGACGTAATATTGTCTAAGATTGCATGGGATGAAATTGCCGCATCTGGTAAACATTCCTACTTTGTGATACTAAGGTTTCTAACTTCAGTACCAGAAATAATTTAAACATTCTGATTGTAATCTGAGATGTGATACATGGGTCACTTATTTCCGAAATTATTTATGTCAGTTCTTTGTTGTTAATTAAGTGAACTTGGTGTACAGATATTTACCAATTTCAGGCCTCGATCTTTAGCTTTGTAGGAGATTCGAAAAAAGATTTTTTTAACGCAAATTAATACACAGACATTCTGACAGCGTTAACACTTATATATCATCATCTGTATCAGAATTTTTGTGTTTCAGCGCACCAAATGAAAATTTATATTTTTGCCCTGAAATACAACATATTTTGTTGTCAAGATATTTTTTTTTGCTAGCAAAAGTAAAATTAAAAAAAAAACTATCTGGCAACTTTGTGTATCGTATGGCTGTACACAGTCAAAGCATTTGGTTAAGAAATAATAGAGTTATTTGCAATTGTTTGAAATAAATTTAAGACGATGGCCTGAATGAAGTCCACAACATGGTTTATCAAAATATTAACGTGTATCACGGTATATGGATGGTTCGCCGTATATTCTCTATTCAGTATTTTAGGTAATGCAAAATGAGAGTTTGAAAAAAACTATAAGCGCAGAGTTTCGTTTTAAATATGTTAAAACGCTGTTTTAAAACTATATGAACAGATGTCGACGGTTGATGACAATATTCCATTACAGCATCATGGTAAGAAATAAGGTGACAGAACTATTCGGACGTATTTTTTTATGATGGCATAAGCACAAATGTATGCATATAGTGTTCAAGCGCTTTCCTACGTTGTGTTTCGTCTCTTTTGACTAAACAAAATTTACTAATTACTAACCTTCAACAGAGATGAAAATCAAAAGCGCAGTGTTTTGAAACAAAAACAAATAAAAAGATTACTAAAATAAAAAAAATATTATACGAAAATTAATGAGCAAAGTAACACCCAATGTAGAATGGGAAGTAAACGTAAACCTTTTTAGAATTCGTTTATATGTACTATGGTTATCTCGTCGCGTTACGAGACGGTAGTTTCCGAGCTAGCAGTCGTGCAGCACGTAAGACAATTATGAAGGCAATAAACCAAGGGGAGGTTTTCACGTGTTCACAGCGGTTGGTTATATTACGTAGGGGATGAGTACCTCTCGGAATGAAGCAACTTTAGCAGTACGTCCTCAGTGTCGCTAGAGGATATCACGCCAACTTCACGCCTGCAACTCTGGATAAGGTTAAGTACACCTTTGTTTACTGCGACAAGTACATGTCGGAATCGTCTGCACACTCCTGCCGCTCTACAGGTACACTGCCAAAATATTCCCTGAATTCACAAACACATTACTGTTATTTCACAGAAACGTCATACTTGTCACGTGTTAACGGACGTGATGTGCACTAAGGGCGCGGTCTACCGATATTTTCATCTCCATGGTTTTATTTTCATATTTGTACCGGATATTTTTTTTTCTTGGTTTAGACACAAAATGAGATTAAATTTTTCTCTTAAATACTTTTTTTATCTTGCATAGTTTTTGCGTAATGGCTCGTTAAAACCAAAATATGTATGATTCCGTTTTAAGGACTACACTAAAACGAATTCACTAACCCAACTGAAAAAATTCACAGTGAAGAACGATGTTGTAGGCTACAAATGCAGCTACGTTAAACAGCAAAATAAAATATTCTTGTATATTTAAAAAAAATATTGAACTTTAATTTTTTTTATTTCAGAATTTTTATTTAAATACAAACACGTTTTATTATTTTGTGTTTATGGACGTGATAACGTAGCCTGTGATGTCATTATCCACTGTGAATTTTTTCAGTTTGGCATGTCAGTTGGTTTTAGTGTAGTCTTTAAAACGGAAAAATGCAAAATTTTACTTTGACAATCCATTACGCGACAACTATGAGAGATAAAAAAAATTCATATGAGTCAAATTAGGCACATTTGCCGTCTAAAATAATAATAAAAATAGGACGATGAAAATTGAGGTATTGCACCTTTAAGGAGCGTATCTACATATATGAGACCTGAGGCATAAGCTGAAGGACGTACACTTGGAGCGACAGCTGGGCGTGTTATCGTCTGAGAAGGTACACTTAAGGGAGGAAACTAAGGGATGACATTGACCAGACGGAAGTTCTGTGAGAGTGGAAAAGAAAAGGGTACGCTTAGATTTTAGGTTTCCCTTAAAAAAAAAAGTTACCAAAGGATTTTAATACAGACATGTACTCACAAATGACACATCCGGGTTACTATAGTAAAATTATTCGTTTATTAGAAGAATACGTATTGTAAACAAATGGAGTTATATTACAATATTTTGTTGAACTCCCCAATTTTTTACAATCGTATTGATATTCCAGTATCAATACTTCGACTCCAGAAACAGAGGTACGGCTTTTGTCTTTGCGTTTAGTTGTTTTATAGTCTTAGGATTATGATTTTTTGCGAAATTAAAATAAAGAAATCATCCTAAAATGGGGCTGATTTTTTTAACTAGGACGCTGTAAATCCGAATCAGTGATTATTGTTAGTCAAATATTAATGCTACAATTCTAGTTAATACTGTATTTTTGACTGATGATCTTGACGTAGAATTGCCTGGAAGTTTGTTACAGGCAAGTAAATTCACTTATGATCGTTGAAAACACTTTAAAACCAGTAGTTTTAATCAATGGAAAAAAAAAGCAAGGTTTAACTCACTTCAGTTGCTGATTTTTGACCGAAACATCTTGTATTTCACCAAAGTGGTTCATTTCTCTCTGATTGAAGTTGTGAGTGCAGCTGACTGTCAACGTATAGTAATTCCCCAAATTTGTATGCTTCAAGCTTAGATTTACAATGAACGCCTGAAATGAAACAGTTCAGGCTACAGTAGCCAAGTTGCATGTGTTTATAATCCGTAGTTTTAGTGTTCAATATTTATATCTAAATTGGTTTTAGGCAGAACAGCAGAAATGAATGAACAGGAGTTTCGTAACTGAAAAAACAGCAGCGTCCAGAGCTCCTGCAAGATATGTGGACGATAATTCTTACGGCGTACAGCAGTGAGATGTGCTCATGTAAAATATGAAACGTTGAGCGCTGCCTGCGTCACTTTGCCTGTACGAGAGATGAAATATTTCCTTGAATAGCGTCCCCGGAATTTAACTGCCGCGATTGTACAAATGATACGTTCTTTCCCCCGCCAGGAACGACGCGCTCGACAATAACTCAGCAAGGTGTTTGCTCTTCGTGATATAACTCGTGAGCTTTTTAATGGCTGATTTGATTATTTCGAAATTCCGTTCAGGTACGAATAGCTGCCCAGAGTGACTGTAATGGACGGAGTTGGATCGAGAGATAGATAGAGAGTAAACTAATAATGAAGATTTTTTTTAAAACGTAACTAAAGACAGTCTATTTACAAAATTTACACTGTCACATAATGAATTATAATCATCGCGTACCTAAACATACCCACTTTCAGTTACTTTTATCGAGATAGGACTGGTATTCAGAATATAATTTCATAAGATTAATTTTTGGTACCCCAATATGAAAAGTAGTATGCCTTATTATAAAATGTGTTTTAATTTCTATTGCATCCCCGCCAGAGACCCGCAATTTGATTCGAACTCTTATTGGAAAATAAAAAGCACTATTTCAATAATTACTTTTGGTCTGCAGGTCTTAATTAACCCAAAAACATGTCTTCAATCTGTCATGGCAACTAAGACTCACAGGGTTTCAGTATATTTGTCTGGGTTTCTTGTGTTTTAAGAAATGCACTATTTGCGTCATTAATCGTGAGTTTTCGTTCCGTTTTTTCCTTGTATCTACGTACGTCTTTTCGATCTGAAAATTATTTTTAAAAATACAGGCTCTCAAATATTGCCTTCAATTTAGGAACAATTAATAAATAAAAAATACGTGGATTTTGGAAAGGTATCATTCTGTAGCTTAAAACATTTACTTTCATTCAAAGTTATTTCACCCATATCGTTCGAGTAGTTAGTATAAATGTGTGTATAAAGTGAAAATAGTCCAGTCACTATTTTGTTATACGTGCTTATACGGAAACAATGGAACCGAAAAAAATATTTTATTTGTGGGTAAATGTTAATGTAATGTGCAAGAGCAGGACAGTATTTAGTTCAATTAATAAATTACGTAATTTTTAAATGCTAAGCGCCCTTAATTTTAATATTTTTCCTCATATTATTGTAAAATATGTCTTATTAACGTCGTATGTCTGGTGAATTGTTAAGATATTAGTTCTTACTTACCATAAGTTGAATATTTATGCAACTACTTGCATGTGTCGTGTGTGATAATACCGCGAATCATGAAAGATTTATTTGGACTGTAATTTACGCTCCCATTTCAGGCAAATGATGACGTTTAAGGTTGAGTTGCATAAAATAAGTCATATTTGGTAACTGCCGAGAGGTGGTTCTTCCTTGCTATTATTCAGATAGCAAAATGAAAAAATCGGGAGATATTTCCAAAAACCGAACACGCCAGATAAGTGCCTCATAGAAGGTGTTGACAGCCAATATACGACACGAGTGCGTGCATCAATCTTGCCACGCCACACTCTTTAACACGTCAGATACGCAACATTTACTATCAGGACTCTATCATTTGCATAAGTAGTCTAGTGGGTATATCACTGGAAGCTCAATAGACGACTTGAAAAGAGGCGGGGCTTGGGTCAGGTGTGGGATACAATTCTTATTTCCTTGGATACCGCAACCGAACATAACCTTCATTTAGCTGTTTGGCTTCGCATGTCCCGGATGAGATGTACGTCAAGAAAATTGATTATTTGTTTAGAATTTGCCGCTTTTTCAGATAAACATTAATCTTATGTATTTGCGTATCTTAAGCATGAAATAGAAACTAATATTTTTTACCCTTACTTGCAAATCTATGAATGCGCAACATTTTTGCTTTCTGCAATTACCTACTAACAAATAAGCGTGTTTGTAAACAAGCTTTGTTTCCCACAGTACTTTCCTCCTGCGGTGACGTCAGGGGGCGTGTAATTCAAGTCGTCCATTATACTTTAATTTCGTACATTTTAGTAGCCTACCTTTAATAATTTAATTGCAACTTCCCACCCGGCGTGTTAGAACTACGAAATATCAGTGGCTTGGCAGTGTCCCGACTTGTGCGGTACTATACAATGACTAGTAATACACTGAGTTGTCTGTGGAAAAATAATCTGGTAGAGGCAAGGACACTCTTGAGACAACTGCTTTCAAGAAGCAAGGTAGTAGTTATCCAGCTATAGGGTGTACAACCTCGGTCTCTGCAGCGCGACTGCCACTTTCTGAAAGAGTAAAGTCAGAGCTCATTCTGCACGCCTTGTTTCACGACCAGTGATATCACTGGTGAGTGATGAGAGTGAGAACATTTGATCAGTGTTTAAGGGCTTATGGAAAGGTAAGATGTTGAGCGAACAACTGGAATACTCATTCGTCGATGAAATCTACTCTCCGAAAACCTCTGCACGAGTGGTTTAAGGATGTTAAAATTATTTTAAAATCAAAAAGCAAATATTTTTTGATTTCGGTTATTAAAGAGTCCTAGATATTTTAGCACTATAATTATAAAAAACTAGCGGTTTCCATTTTTAAGGATTTAGTGGTTTCAATCCCTTATTTTTCTTAATACAGTTTTAAATATTTTTACTCGAAAGCAAATCATACTACCGTCCAGTGCTACGTAGATAAATGTCCCTTAATTAATATCCATTAAACAAAAAAAAATCCTGTCGAATTATAATGATAAGTTTAGATTATATCGACGATTGAATATTCCAGGCAGTCGCTCAACATCTTACCTTACATTCCCTGTCTACATGATTTCCGGGCCTCTGAAAAAGGCTAAAAACGGTTTTTTTTTTAGACTGCTGTAACTCCAAAAATATTACTACATACTATTCAAAAATTAATTGTTGTGGTAACCGCTTAAAGTCCCGTAGGAAAATGACTACAACGAAAACCTTGCACGCCAATTTGGCGCGTTGCGAATAGAGGCGATATGCTTCTCGTCAAGCGTGGGACACTGGCTCTTAACGCTACGCTGTTCCCACGCGTCAAAGGTGGAAATTCGACAACGGCGAAGCCTCCTCGTAAATGTGGGTTGGTTCATTTCTGCATAATGCCGTCGAATTATCTGAAAGTAAAACAGTAGCAAATGTTTCAAAAAGTGCTAACATTATTCCCATACACGTATAAGAACAGCAGGCCTACATTTTCACACCAGTTCAATCACATGCGCACAGCGGTTATGTTGCACTTAATTGTCAAGTCTTGTTGGTTCCTACTGATCCTTTGCTTCAGGTTATAAGTCGCAGTAAAAATTCCATTTACGTAACTTTTCTGATCAATTTCGTAACAGTTTTTGATAATTCAGTAAATTTGAGTGCTTGGGCATAATTTTATTTGACTTCGAACGGTATCATGTCGCAAAATAGACGCTAGAACGTAGACAGCACTGTGAATACCATATTCTTCGCTCCCTTCACGAGTTGCAGGATTAAAAAACGTTCAACCCGGCGAGAAGACAAAATAACACTTGTCGTTACAAACTCGGGAGGAGCAATTTACATCTGCGAATCTGCCTGCGCGCTTCGTTTAGTACTTGTCAGAGAACGCCAATCACGACGTCCCGTTTTCGCCCAGCTGGAGAAGCAGAACAAGCGAGTGAGTAATTACGGATGCATTACAAGCCCTTCAAGTCTCGGCGGAGCGCGAGTTGAAGGAAGGTTGAGGCCCAACGTTGACGTATAGAACAAGGATGTACTTTTGCTTGCAGCTCACGAAGTCTCTACTCGTTAGTCGTTTACGTCGTTTATTTTGAGGCGCCCCCTCCCCCTCTTTTAAAGCGGAATCCCGCCCTTCTTTCGTGCGGAGAGAAACATCTGCGACGCCTAGAGGGCCAGGCGGAAAGCAAATCGTTGGAACACAGCGGCCGCATACCCCACGCTTAAAACGCGTTGCAGTGTGTTGGTAAACAGGTTTTTTTTCTACAAAAGTATTTCGTGTGTGCATATTGTACCCACGTATGAAAAGAAGACAACTTCAGGCAAGGTCGGAACCTCATTATTAAGAAGCCACGCCCGGCAAAAACACTATTTCTAAGCCCACTAACATGGCTAAAAACGGCCTTTCAGAGACTTTTGTACTTCAAAATGTACTAACCGGATGCATGTGAAACTCAGGTTGCGACCTGCGCTGAACTTAGTCGCATAATTTCCAGCAATAACATTATATGGTCACCGCTTAGTTTCCCATAGTAAAAACAGTTCAACGGAAACCTTGCACGCTATTTAAGCGCTTGGCTCGTTGAGGCGACACGGCATTTTACTCGCGCTTCAAGGTCGACCTTACTGCTCCGTCGCTTTTGAGCTTCTCACGCGCGGGTAGGCGGCGTCTTTAATTATTTTATTTTAAATTTTGGCTACACTGCAACGGCCATTTTGTGACTGATTATTGATAATGCAAAATCTACGAGGCCTGAATACCTATAATTTAAGGAAATATCATGGTATCTTATTGTTAGAGTTGAACAGTACGTTTGGCACCAATATAGAAAAATTAATTTGTACGGGTCTAACGCCTTTAATTAATTTTCTGTATGACTTCAACCAGATTCATGAATGATTTTTGCTGTTTTATGGTTATGCACATTCAACGTATGACGAAGTATACAAACTGGAGAGTTAGAAGAATAATACAGAACTTTCGTAGTAAGTAAAAGTGAAGCAAATATACAAACTTTTTTTTTTCATCAGCCTTTACTCAAATTATGCGGTCCAGTACTGGTACAAAAAACTCGGACCTATGTATTAGGCCTATATTACTAAACTAGCAAATTCGTTCAGTTATTATATTATTACGAAAACGCTAATATATTTTCACTTCATTAAACAACCACGGAAATTGTCGATTTATTAAATACAGCATTGTCTTGATTTCTTAAAATATATTTTAAATGGAGAAACAAACATTTGTTCTTAGGTAGTTTTATGCTATGGGTCTTCCTTGTTTGAAAATTCCAGCAACCTTCTTTTGATTCACCACTCCTTCCAAGCTGAGCTGGAGCTCTTCCCTCTACTCTTTTATTTCGCTTTCGCTTTCCTCATTCATAAATACGGACACTTGTTTTATTAACACAAAGGAAACACTCTCGGATCACAATAAAAGCATTTATGTGTGCTACAGTGTAAGCTCATTTTCATCAGTACCCCAAAGTTTGTCTTCGTGCATTAACGTTGACAGTTTAATGAAATATAGGGTCCAGGAGAGCAGAAAATCACCAATACTAAGTCGTGAAACTTGCAAAGAACCTACCACCCCATGAAATTGCGATGGCGGGGCAGGATCATTCATCAGTCTCAAAGTCTCTAGGGAGTATTTAATTGATGAGCGCTGCCTCAAACGCCTGGGAACTAAGGATCCCCTGGTAAAAGCGAAGGGATGCGGAATTACTTGTGTTCGAGGCATCCATTACCTGATTAGCTTTCTTCATATAAAAATTCCTATACTGACTGCTCTTGCATTTAACTTTGAGAGTGCAATGAAAGAAACTACTTTCCTGATGTGCGGCTTTGTTCTCAGAGCTTTTTGCGTTGAGTCAATAAAAATTAATTTATTCACTTACAGATGTTAAAGAGTAATGTGAAGGATGGTTGTCAGGTATTGACAGCAAGGGCCTCGCTCTTTAGTTTTGCAGTCGTTTCAAAAATATGTTTTTAACGCAAATTAATGCTTATATCAAAAATTCATTTTTGCTGTTTTAGGAATTCTATATCATCGTTTGTGTCGTAATTTTTCTGTTGTAATATACGAAACGAATTTATAGATTTTTGCTCCTGAAATATCCCATAATTTGTGGTCAAAATAAGCTAAGACGAAACAAAATGATTTTATTCTGGCCAACATTATTAAAAAAAACGGTCCGGCAAAATTGTATATTGTATGACTGTAACAGCCTCAATTTTTTTAAAAGCAATTGGTTAAAACATATTTAAGTTATTTGAAATTGTGTGAAATAAATGAAAGACCATGGCCTTAAGCAATAATGAGGTATACTGAAGATAAGAACTGTAACGGCGGAATAAAATGGCGGGGTTGAATGAGAGCTACCCGAGAGAAACCGTTGACCAGAGAAACGTCTGCTGTGTTTCTCAATTGAAATTTGGATGTGATTCCAACGGGTGGCGTGCTGGTAGACAAGTGGTATGATAAATTACATCCCCTCCCCCTTGGATGAAGTATTTTAAAGTATGATTTAATATTTAATTTTTTTAGGTTGTTTATGACTCTCTACAATGAGAATTCTAGAGACAGTCACACAACTTTTCTCAAGTGCAGAAGGAACTTAGGAGAGGAATCCCCCTATAGGCCAGTCAAATTGTTCTTAAAAATCGTGTTTGACGGAAATAATTCCAACAGTTTTGAAACTTGGGTGACTTATACATATGTATTACCTATATTATATACTAGTTTTTCTACCTCGTAAGAGGTGAGCTCGCGCCGCCATCTTGGAAAAATGGCGCCAAAAACTGGTTTTTGGAAAAGAAATCTCAGTAACGGTGGGTTTTAACCAAAAATACCTTCCCATAAAACTTAAAGATCTTTAATTTTTCTACAAAAAAGGTTTTATTGTTTTTTCCCGTAAAACCCACGGTTTTTTCGTAATCGTCCAATATTTATACCAAATTTTGAACATTTTAACGAAATGGTGGTATTGTCACTATAATTAAATATTAAAATTAAAATATTGTGAAATAATTAATTAAAATATGTAGTACAAATATTGATATTTAATTCATGTTTATGAAGTTTTCTCAGCCCATAACATTCTAATATGACATAGGATTTTTCGCTCCATTTTTGTTTTGGTAGTGATTATGCTGATGTGAGTTGTTATACATTTCTATCATATTTGAAAATGTTATGTTGCGTGTTTTAAAACATTTCCCCCCCTTTTTTTTAAGAAGCGGAAACGGCAGTTGAACTTTCGAATTCTCGAAAATTATATTTTCAATTAACAAGAATTAAGCTTTAGGAATTACAATTTCAAGAAATTGTGTTATTTGTGATCAAACATTGTCTGAAGGTGATGTAGTAGTTGTGAAACAACGTGGACTTAATACATTGAGAGATTCAAGTTCTAAGAGAGATGACGGGAAAGTGCAGTTAATAAAGGGCCTTACGACCATTGACATTCACATAAAATGTCAAAAATCATACACACATCCAAAACATATTGATATATCTGTAAGAAGAAAAGGAAATGCTACGTACACACAATATGTTAAACGTAATGATGATGCAGTTTTTGAGTTCAAATTAAAATGCTTGTTTTGCGCAGAAGAAATAAATGAAGAGTATTTAAGGAAAGAGAAGAAAAAACCTACACCAAGACGAGAAACTGTCTATCAAGTCAGGAGCTTAGCCATGAAAGACAACATTTTACAGACTGCCAAGAATCGCAATGACAAGACATCTACAGTTGCGTGTCGGAAGTGTGTCTGACCTTGTTGCTCAATATCCAATCATTATACATTGAGTATTTAAAAAAAAATACTACCCAAACAGTACAGTTGTATTTGATGGTTATCCAAAAAATCCTGAAAACACCAGTACCAAGAGAGCTGAACGTCTTAGAAGATCTCGAGTAAACAAGTCAAATGGCATCATATTTGAGGAAACAACAATAGCATGTGTGTCCCAAGATTCGTTTCTTTCAACCGAAGAAAATAAAGCAAGGCTTATCAACATGTTGGGTGTAAAGTTAAGAGATTCTGGTTACACTGTAAAGCAGGCACAAGAGGATGCTGACACACTTATTGTAAATACAGCAATATATGTGTCAAATGAGTTTGATTCTGCTGTTGTTATTGGTGAAGATGTATACTTGTTAGTTCTTGTGTCAGCGTTAGCATTCACTAGATCTAATGTTTACTTTTTAAACCCGGAAGAGAGAAAGTTTCCAACCAGTTGTATTCCTGTAAGAGCTTAGTAGGACACGAAGTTGTAGCAGAAAACATTTTATTTCTGCATGCTTTCAGTGGTTGCGATACAACCTCGGCTTTCTTTCGACAAGGGAAAGTTAGGTTTGTAAAAATTTTAGAGAAGAGCAGTAGTTTACAAGAAGCCGTAAAAGTTTTCAAGGACCCAAACTGTACTGCAGACCAAGTAGAAGCTGCTGGAAGAAAATTTGTTTTGGCTCTTTACGGGGCAGGAGATGAAGAAATATCTCTGAACCTCCATCGATTCCACTGCTTTGCAAGATCTCTTACAAAGAGTAAATTCAATCTTGCGTCACTTCCTCCAACTGAAGCAGCCTTGCGAGAACATTCTCTGCGAGCTTATTATCAGATTCAACAGTGGTATGGAATCATTAAGTCTCCTCAAGAGTGGGGCTGGAAAACCACAAAACATGGATTAATCCCTGTTCCTACGTTACAAGAACCTGCACCAGAAACCCCCTTAAAGTTAATTTCTTGTAAATGCAAGAAAGGATGTACACAGTTGTGTGGCTGCAGAAAAGTTGGTTTGAAATGTTCTGCAATATGTGCAACCTGCAAGGGACTGTCGTGTTTAAATGTTTAAGTCACTTCCGATGATTTTGAGTACCAAGATGAAGATGAAGTCTTACTTCTCGAAGAAAATGAAGATTCAGATCCATTTAATGAAACTGTTAGAAGAGAGAGGCCTTTTGTAAGTGACGTCCCATCTTCCTCGAAGAGAATAAAACTAACCAATAGCGAAGATCAACAGTAACTACTAATTACAAGGTAAATGTTAAGGAATTTTTTTAATCGTCTCTTTTATTGTTTGGTATTAAAAACACAGAGATTATTCCTTTCATCGTCACAGATTCGCAGAATGGACTCAGTACATTTTCATTGTAATGGAATACGAATAATTAATAGTCATTACTTTATATGGATGTTAATATATAAATTTAAATTCGCAGAAATAGTAATTATTTTCTCTTGACAATTTAAAATTTTATTTTATAAAATATACATAACTTATCGTGAAATTTCATTAGTTTCGTTAAAATGTTCAAAATTTTGTATAAATATTGGACGATTACGAAAAAACCGTGGGTTTTACGGGAAAACCAATATAACCTTTTTTGTAGAAAAATTAAAGATCTTTAAGTTTTATGGGAAGGTATTTTTGGTTAAAACCCACCGATACTGAGATTTTTTCCAAAAACCAGTTTTTGGCGCCATTTTTCCAAGATGGCGGCGCGAGCTCACCTCATACGAGGTAGAAAAACTAGTATATAATAGAGGTAATACATATGTATAAGTCCCCCAAGTTTCAAAACTGTTGGAATTATTTACGCCAAAATATACAATTTGACTGGCCTACTAGGCATATGTAAATAAACCATCCTACCTGTCGCCTGGAGTATTTCGGAAAACTATGTGAAACAGAAAAAATCTGCCCGGAGCCGGGTATCGGACCCGTATCCTCCCGTTAAAAATTTTCGTATGAAAGTATATATATTCTGCTTGATGGCGTGTTTTCGTATCTGAGATAGTTTAACTAAATTTCTCTACGCGACTATGAAGTAATTTATAGTTTAATATTCTTTTTGCAGCAAGTTGAGACATTTACGGATACAGTGTTTCACCGGACCAGTGGGTCGCTTTAGCATGATGCGGCTTTTGACACTTGTTCCTGTTTTCTTCCAAAGAACGCTTAATTGTTTGTCCGAACTTGCAAAGATGCAAGTTACCTAAACTAATATATGTACCTCTCTTCCCGTTAAAGCAGTAAATCCGTGAAGTTAATGCCCATGAATGGACATTTCAAACTACAATATATTTTATTTCAAGTTTTCCTTTTATATTAATTTCGTTAACTTAATGGAAAATACAAATTGAATAAGAGAAGTTCCGAATGTAGGCCTACTTCGTTAAATATGCTGGGAATATGATTAAGTGTTGTAATAAAATATAAATATAACCCAGACAAATAAAAGTCCAGAAAAAAATCACAGATGAAATTGCTTACAACGGAAAACCGAAGTAGCATTTATTTTCACCAACTCCGTAGTTGTCATAAGCTTATTTCGGGATATTTTCACGTACTTAAAAAGTGTATGATATTAATAAGCATAATGTACACAGCATTTGAAATGGAGACAAGATGCACTTAATCGTAAAATCTTATTTAATCCATTTTAGTTATAAATTAACCCATTGGTTTCTTTTTGCAACGCATAGTATCGTGAAAGAAAATATTCGCAAACAGTTCGTTTGGAAAACAACACTGTGGCGGATGTATGTATATGGGATTTTTACGCCATTACAAAAATAAATTAAATATTTCATAAAATACACGAACTGACACAAAGAATAACCTTACGTGGGAATTTTAATTATTTCATAAAAAAAATTTAACGTGTTTACGTGTGTGAATTATATTCTTCAGAATTTCTTACCAATATAAAATGCATTTTCTTTTCTTTTTTATTTTGCGATATATCTCGAAACTTAC
The DNA here is from genome assembly GCA_003012365.1 of Medauroidea extradentata. Taxonomy (NCBI): domain Eukaryota; kingdom Metazoa; phylum Arthropoda; class Insecta; order Phasmatodea; family Phasmatidae; genus Medauroidea; species Medauroidea extradentata. The sequence continues at coordinate 59,328 of PNEQ01092969.1, forward strand.
TGGCTACATAAAGCGATATCTCACGTTCTATAAAAAATATCAATATATAAAAATTGTTCTATGACTCTTTCAAACTGCGTCTTTGCGTATTGCAGAAGTGACTACACCACGATATGTGACATTTGACGCATACATTTTAACGTAGTCGATACAGCTCGGTTGGGATAATAACAATCCGCAACGAATCACAGAAGGACGATCAAATAATCGACGTTCAGATAAAGCTAATCTTCACTTCACGAGGCGGTTACGTACACCCGCAGAGGATAGTCTAATATATTCACAAAGCACAGTTTAAACTATTGCCCTAAAGTTGCGGTCCCTCGTGCGCTACTAATCGCTGGTTCCTCTAATACCATCAAATGATTCCATCTGTCAGGTCAGTCGGCTGGAAGGCAGCTCGAAACTCACCGCATATTAAGTTAAATCGAACGAGTATGCAAGGGACAGATCATTTTTTAAATGGAGGTTCGTGAAAAAATTGAATAATCCCAACAGCCACTTGTAAGCCGGGTTTTGTTCGGCCCACGCCTTAGTGATTTACTAAGCCAATACTGATTTTAAATTGGCATTCCGCTCTCGTAAAAATAATAAACTGAAGCTTTAAGCTTAGGATTCGCCAAACTGTAGCGTTACGTAATGGTTAAGAATTAACTAAAAAAAATGAATTAAATAGATAAAACAAAAATTTTAACATGCGCAAATTTTACCATTTTTACTTTTTGTTTTGTTAGATCCAAATCAATCACTGGATTTCAAGAGCATTTACGTTCCAACAATTAATTTAATAAATGTTGATAGCATAACGCGTTTCTTGCGGCCTAGAGCATAAAGAAGGAAATAATAATTTAAATTATTTAAGATGTAATAAAATTATATAACTGAATAG
>PNEQ01092970.1:0-67537 GCA_003012365.1 Medauroidea extradentata
GGCGTGAGGAACGCCATAAGATTCCTCTGCGCAACAACCAATCAGACGTCGAGTGGGGTGATCACGTAAGTAACGCCACGGCCGTCGGCCACGCGGCCCTGCGAGAGAAGAATCTACCGACTGAGTGCCCGTTCTCCAATAACGGGCTGGCGCACCGGGCAATTCACTATCTAATCACCAACCCCCGCTCGCGTCAAGGATAAAAGGAAACAAGAGTGGAAAGATTCAGAGGGTATGGAGGAGAACGGAGAGGAGTAGACAGTCAACGCTGGTGAATATGGGAGGAATTGGTGACTACGAGGGGAGTTGGAAGAGACAGGAGTACTGGTATTGTGGGGATAGGGAGGAGTCTGCTCCCCACAAATGTAAAAACCTATTATTATTATTATTAAATTGACAAATTTACATTCACAGTGTTGTGAAATTGTGTTAAGATGTTTCAGAAACACTACAAGCCATTTTTTACAAGCTTTTAAGATAAAAAATTTGTGAAACTATGAACAAATTTTATTCCTGCACATGCATGTATCATTTTAACATTATTTTCTCAAAAATTTTAACTTTCAATATTCCTTTCACTTTGGTCATGTTATTTAATAAGACATTTATGCAGAAACTTGGTATGCAAAATATGGAACAACATGCTGTGTTTATAGCATGAGATAATGTTTTCCGACACATTGCGATATATTAAAAAGTAGTATTTTGCTGCTGCAATAAGATAACATGAAGACATTGATACTCAATACAATTATGCTGACGTAGCTGCACGACAACAAGTTTACCATCTATAGCTCCTAAGCAATGTGGGAAATTCCAAATCTTTTCAAAATCAGAGGCTATTATTAGCCATCTATTGCTGTCCAGAGGTGGAAATACTGTATTTAATAAAACAGTCCATAGTACGTTGCAAGTCTCAGCAATTATTTTACCCACAGTATTGGGAGCCACAAGAAACTGATAAGACATACTTCGCATATCATTGCCCGATGCAAGATATCCGAAACAAAAAAAAAAAAAAAAGAAAATTTATTAGATTGGGGATTGGGATGCAATACTAAATAAATATGAATTTGATTCTGTGTCACATGCTATAGAACATAGTATGTATGATTTGTGTAGCTACTCACATAAAAAAGATTTTCTGGGCCAGATCTGAAATCAGGAATTCGACATCATGGATAGGGATTTATACACTAGCTCATATCTAGCCCAGATCTGGCCAGTTTCAGGTATAACTTTTTTTTTCCATACTGGTGGCAAATTGATGTATATTTGCGCTAGGCAAGGCCAGGTTTGTTGCCCTTTCAAGAGAGCCAATACAGCCTAGATTTTTGGCAATCATTACAATACCATGTCACAATTTTTAAATTATATTTTACTTAGTAGTTGGCATTCAATATATATTTTTTTATATTTTATTTTATGCTTACCTCAAAGTTATGGCTAATCTCTCGCCTGGGGAAATACTATCCCTGAGAGAGTATTTCTGTATGTGTGGCGATACAATTGACAACAGTTTGTCGAATCTAGTTGGGTCCATCCTCAGATAGTTAGTGAAAAGAGCTCTGTCAGTTTCCCTCAAACGAGGTATTAGGTTAAACCATGCTCCTCGCTGACATCTATCTGCAAATATAGGCCTAACCCAATACCTACAACTGTTTTGCCGATTTTCGACTTCTCTCTTTCTCCTTTGATTGATCAATAACAGTAAAATCAACCTTTTATTAATCGCTGGCATGACGAAACTGTTACGAATCGTACACAATTAATTTTAAAGCTTCCCGCCTTTTATGTACTACTGAATTCTCTCTTCCTTAAAAAAATTGTCTTTAATTGAGAAAGTTCGGGTGTGTTTAATGGTAGTCCTGTTGCTTCGTAAATTGTGCCGGACCACGATTGTGAATCGGTGTCTGTTGCCGGTCAGGAAAATAGACAGATGAAAGACGGAAGGACGGGCCGGGACGGGCAACTGACGGATGCGGCGGATCATTGTGACTCCAGCTAAGGTTAATTCTACTACAGGTTAGAAAGATCAATGTTATAAGTTTGGCACAGGGAAAATTTCTGCCACTTGAGCGCTGGAATCGCTAATGCACCAAACTGACCAATCACAGAGCTTTCCTGAATTTTAAGTTTCATTAAGTTGAAAATTTAAAAGGAGAAATTGGTTTCTTTTCACTTGAAAATTAAATTAAATGACAAATATAATTTGCAAGTTCATTCAAATTTAATTTTAAAGGGGTTTCGTATTTTTCTGGTCACTTAGCGATTGAAGCGAAACTAGTGGCAGAAATTTTCCCTGTGCCAAGCTCTCCCATAAGAAAATGTATTTTCTTTCTAACCTTACTCCAGCTTAAGTATTTGAGTAGTTGCCAACTTTTTTGAAAAAAGTCACCAGATTGATTAGAAAAAATCACCAGAATATCACCAGATTTTCAAAATTGTTAAAAAAAAAAATAGAAAACATAGCCAAGCACTCATATAAAATATTTCTTTCTGCAGTATTTACGTGAAAATGTGTGATTTCCATTATAATGTTGAATACAATATTGTTTAAAACCATGTCAGACGCACGGCTCACACAAAAATTACGTCATATCATCCTACACAGTCAATAGAGACATCTATTTAAGTGAAATAAGATTGTGACTTATTTAATCTTCCATGTCGTCGTCATCATCCTTGTCCTCTTTAGTGCCTTTGGATGCGGAAGCCTCGCGTTCAGACATGTACGCTTGAACTGTTCCTATTTTTTTAAATAATTTCTTGAGACATTATGTAGTAATGACGACACTTCTTTTCTCTTTGCAAACTATATTTCACACACAAAATTTCATGAAGAGTGTCAATTTTCATTCTGTTGCGCTTTTCATTTTTAATCACATTTACCACGCTAAACACACGCTCAACTGCAGCATTCGAATATGGCACTTCCACTTTCATTAGCCACGATTTAAATCGTTCATCTTGAACCCACTCATTACGAAACTTTTGAGAATAATCGTTCATGGATTTGATCATATTAATATCCAAGAAAATGCTTAACAAAAACATGCATGTTACCTTTATTTTTCCCGCACAAACTGCACTAGTCGGTAGCAGCAAGCAGAATGAATTATGCACATTCACAGGTGTGATGACTGTTAAACTGGCGAGCATACATCGCATATGCTGCCTTTTTATTTTTTAGGATGCCCCCCTCCCCCCAACCAATAACCCCGGAATCAATTTAGATTTATGAAACATCACTAATGTCATTTAGAAAAAAAAATTTAAATTGCAAAATAATTCATTTAAAGGAGTAAAAAAATAGTTTTTCCAGACTTCTGAAAATTTATTAGATTTGTCACCATATTTTCACAGAAATCACTAACTTTTCGACATGTCGCAAATGAAAAATTTTGGCCCCCAGACAATCTTGGATAGCACCAGATGTGGTGGTGAAATCACCAAGTTGGCAACTCTGCGAGAATACCCCTTTGTCCTTTACGTTAATTTTTTTTTAATCAACGAATGTAACAAATGTTTTTAGTTGGCATAGTAATTATAATTGCTCTACAGTACGGCGCCATGTTGTTCCAGTTTTGCTGTTGCTGTCGCTGGCTGGTTTCCGTTATTCACTGATTTCGCTGGCTAGGGTTTTCAGGAATGTCAGCTATGGTTCCGAGAATGTCGTACTTGTTGGCACTGTAACCTGGGCGGTCAAATGTTAGAGCTTGGCAACGTACGGTCGGAATTATTGAGGCTTCTAATTGGTTGAAGATCACATGACTGTGACGTGTTGGTGGTGAGGGCAAAGGGGGTGAGAGCATCGTACTTACGCCCTGGAGGGTGCCAGCTGCTGCAGGTGACGGTCGTGGGTTTACCGCCCACGTGTATCCTCCACGTCGAGCGAGATGTATGTTGTTGTGAGGCTGGAAAGCGGCTGGTTGGTAGGACTAGCTCCTGAAGGACCATGAAGTGGTCATAGCAAAATAACTTATCCGCAGGAATAGGTTTCACCACTGGTTTATTGTGTTATTATTGGCATACTGTATATCGCACATACGTGCCTTAAGCGGTCCCCACGTCAATAGCCGGTAGGTGGCTAACACGGTAAACGCGGACACTAGTTACGCGATGGTGTAGGAGGTGGCTCTACTCCTGGGCGATTAAATTACTGTTACATTGATAAGTTCCTGAAAATACTAGAAAAAGTCACTATTGCAGCAAGGGGCCTGTCACTAGATAGGGCAAATGCTTCTCTTATTGACGACTAACGATTCCGGTTGTACCACCATCAACATGTGATTCAAAGTTGGAAGTATTGTTTTGCAACTTAAGCTGTTTAACGATATTAATGCTGCCGTAAATTAAATGGAAGTTACTTTTAGAAATTGAAAGTTTTTAAGTGTTTCGTACATAGAGAAAATTCACCAACGATTATTTATGACGTGGAGTTGGACTTCCTGACTAAACATTACACTGCCGTCATTGGTCAAACTTGTGAAAGCCGTTACAAATTTTAAATCAGACGAGAGTGAACATAATTTTAATTTTGAAATGTTAAAACAAAAGTATAGTTTGTGCGACGTTTGATTGAGTAAAATTACTTATTAGTGTTCAATTCATAAAATGATATAACCATTACTTCGCATAATGGTAATAAAAATAATACTACGAAGGTTTTTCGTTCCTTTACAAAGTTGAGCCATGTTAGACAAAACTTTTACAGTATAATTTAAAGTTTCAAAGAAATATTTAACATACCATTCTAAAGAAAAGATGAATATATAATTTTGTATTAATACGTAAATTTTACCTACTTACTGATCATAGCAACACGATTTCAAATGTGTACTGATAGTCGAATGTGATGCCTCTGGGTCGTGTCAGGTGGGATGTCACAGTATAAAGTTGCCCGGCTTTTACCTGTTGATGTGGGGGAGTGGGTCGGCGACCATGGGCCTTCCTGTCCTGACTCCGACGACGTTTGTAGAGAGTAGCGTCGTCCCTCGAAGCTGCTGCAGCGTCCTCGGCGTGTGCTGTTGAGAGACATCCACTAACACTACTTAAATTAAAGTTGGAGATACAGATGACTCTTAAGGTACGGTTTATTGTGGTCACTCGTCCTAGAGCTGACCACCATGTACCACGCTACTGTTCTCGCCCGCAGCACTGGCGTAAGCGGTTAAAGTGGCGCGAGGCCAACATAATGAAAAATTACGTAAAATCCTTAAACTGGTGCTGAAAAAGCTCTCCTCGACCGTGTGTCAATCCCTGAGGCCATGAAATAAAGAAAGAAAAAGTTCCGGTACGTTACTGATAAACTATTGAAAACTAAAATGATTTGATCCCAATAGAATGGGCCTCAGGGAAACGGGAACGTGCTTCACGCGCGACTTAACGCTCCGGTGATCAGGCGAAGACTTACTGACATGGCAGTTGGAGGGAGGACATGGTAGCCCGCATTCCCGCCAGACTTGGTGGTTAAGCTCTTACAAGCTAAACTAAAGTAAAATTCATTACAGAATATCATCCGAAATTACAAAAACAATTATTAATAATCGTCTGCCCTTAGTTAATAACTGCCAGTCTGCATAGGGCGTGTTCAGAATTACACTTAAAAAACGCAACAATACACAGAAAAGCAATAACGAATAATATAAAAGCAATATTTGAAAAAAGTAATTAAATTATAGACATTGTAAATGTGACTGAAAGTCTACTTAAGTATTATTTTATAAGACGTAACAAAATAATACGATGACGATTTTGGTGGGCTTTGGCATAGTGTCCTACTGCCCTAATCCAAAAACATCACTCACTCATAGAAAAATTAAAAAGAAGAACGTTTATTCTCATGGTGCCTGTAGGTCTCTAGAAAACCTGTAGGGTCTACAAATGATATCAGTTTGCCTGAATTTAGCATGGATCAGTTTTCATGTTCAACACTTTGTCACGTGTTTATGTAGCAGCGCATTAAGCCCGCACGTCACAAACATTACCACAACTTGCCCTGCAATTCCCATTAAATTAACACCTACTACGAAGATGATTGCTGCAGGGGCGTCATCTCAGATTTTTCCAGGGGGGGGGGCAAGATTTTGTTTTCTGACGACAGTGACCTTGTTGCATCTTTTTTATTATTTAAGTATGTATAAATTAGATACTTTAATAATAAAACTTCAGTTTTATGTCCTTAAGTTAGCATTATTTACATAAAAAAAATACAAAAAATATATTTATAAAAAAAATTCCAAATCCTGGGGTAGCATTTGCCCCCCCCCCCCCCTGTAGCCACAAATGACGCCTCGGGATTGCTGGCCAGGCATTCAAAATCGTAGCTGGAAATTGCTACCTTGATGCTGGTGGTGAAGCTTCATAGGCATGGGGCAGGGCATTCACGTACCCAGAGACGTGAAGCCTGGCTGATGGAGCGTCCGTGGTGAAGGAGGCGGTCACGTGTCTACGGCCGTCTGGGCCACTGTAGCCCAGTGGACAAACTGGCTTCCGCGGCACACGTCAAGTGGTAAAGGGCGTGTGGTTAGTATAGGGATGTAAGTTCGAATCCCCACCCTGACGAGATAATTTTTTTTTTCGTGGTCTTACAAATTACAAACGATAGCGAGCCAAAAACTTAACAGAAATAAGCAAAGAGGTCTAACCTGGCTGTGAACTCTCTTTTTCCCTGCTTCCATACTCTTTAATTGCAGCTACATGATACAACAAGATACGGTGATGGTCCAGGAGCCGCGTACACATGGCCGACCTCCTACACGCCCGAGACAAGACTACCGAGCAGTGGCACCCACTCCCGCTAGTAGCTGAGAGCGCCCGACAAAACTATTCGCTTGGCCGCTTTAAGCATGTTGTGTTGAAGTTGTATACATAAAAAGACATTAAAATTTTCATGAGACCCAATTGAGCCCATTGAGATGTTAACATAATTGGGTTTGCTGAAAATGCATAGATAAACTTATATAGGGAAATTAATTTACTTGTGCCTTCCACTCTGGTTCGCTTGTTAAGCTGTCTCTCTAAGTCCGAGCTAGCACTGTTTATTATTCTAACACACGTAGAACACTTCGATATAACACATTAATCACCATTCTTATTTTAAGTATAAAAAGTTACCGGCACGTTGTGCGGTCTTTGTAGTTGTTAGGTTGTCGGTCTGGGCCGCTCTCAGCGGTCCAACGTCGTTGAACAACCTTGAAGCACTTTATGTAATAAAATCGTTTGCCCTAGTTGTGGGTGTTCAATAATTTCTTAAAAATTGGAGACTGCCTCTCCATACCTACTTTGCCCTAGCAACTCTCGCACTGTTGGTTTCAGGCAACATTTGTTCTGGCATTTTTGCACGTCGTGATCAGCGACGGTGTAATGCTTGTCGTAACGACCAATGTCCCTTGTTTAGCTGGCGAAGGGGAGTGTTGCGGTGGTGTTACTTGATTGTTTTACTTTAAATATTGGCACTTTCTTTTGTATTCGCTTGATAACCACGTGGCCATATTAACTTGAGCACTCAGTTGGTCCCGTCAGTACAGGGCGTATGCAGGGTGCTTTCCGAATACATTGAGTCGTTGTCATGAAAATTGCCCGTGATGCTGGTGTGTGTTGAAGAACGGTCGCGATGCACGCGTGGGCTGTTGAGCATATGTCAACTGACTGACGGAAGCGACGGATCATTAGGCGTATTTTAGCGGTTGAATTGGTAGCGGTACCTGTGAACAAAGCATTTTAGTGCTCCTGTTTACAAGGGTGTTTGTAAACATGCTGCAACCAGGCTGAGGGTGTTTGCACGTTTCTGGCCACCGAGGCAGGAGGACGGTTACAGTGTTTGTTCACAGGATGTTTACCTTTACTTTTATATCCTATTTTGTTTCGAACATATCTGAAACCACAACAAACTGTATTTATGTGAAATATGGACAAAATTAAGTTATTTTAAAATAAAATTATGCAATATTAATTTTTTATCATATACTGGTGCACAATTAAATGTATTTCTACAATTTATTATGTTGTACATGTAAAAAAATAGTGAAAGTAGTCTATTTTCCAATAAACGTATTCGTGAAGAAGTATTTTCCTTTATACAGTCCAATTCTATTCCTGACAAGACAATAGCAAGTACACAATTTCGTAACTCCATGGTGGTAGCCATTTATGTTCACTGAACATTTCATTTTAGCGATTTCTTGTAAATGCAAACAGATTCGGCAAACGCTTGCTAACAGCTTGTGACGAATTCAACCGCCAAAATACGCCTATTGTGACTCCAGCTTTACCCCAATGAGTCATGGGACACAGGCATGGCGGTTCACGTTTTTGCCGAGTAAAACAGACTGCTAATTTTATTTAATTTTTTCTGTAAATATACAGACGCAAAGAAAAAGTATGGTACCATTGCTCACTAAATTAAAAAAAAACATATTTCTAAATAAAAAATATATCTGCTATTCGTACCACCTTTGTTCCCCTACAAGACAATAAAAAATTTAATTGTTTTGTGATATTTAAAGTAAGTAAATTATCGTTAATACAAATAACATAAGTGCCATGCTTTATATGTCACAAGGCATGAGTTTGATAACATTTTAAGCACGTTTTCCTGATTTTCATCTGCTGCACACATGGATTAATACCTCCATGGCTGCACACCCTCAATGAGTAATGTCTTCTAATACCCGTTGTGTCTACTCTATCGAATAGATTGATAGAGGTTTCCGTATCCACGAGATTTTGCAAATGAGTTTTTTTATTTAGATGTGAACTTATGATAAATAACCTGTATGCATTGTGTTTAGAAAGTTAATGGATAGGGGCAAGGAGTATGTAAGGGGCATAGAAAAGAGATAGTATGTGGACAGGGGCATTCTCAAGCACTTACGCACCCCTCTCTAAAATTTCGAGTATATGCTCAAAGTCTCCGATGAAGGATGTGTTTCTTACGATAAGTCAAGCATTGTTTGCTTTAAATTACTAATGGTAAGTATTATTATATTATAAGAAATTCATTTACGGTACCAAGCTGTACCCATCGTAAACTCATCACATCCACCCCCCCCCCTTTTTTTTCCCTTACCAACAATATCCAAAACCGATACGACCGTGAAAATCTTCAAATTTTCATGTGCAACAACACGGATCGAGAACATCGCACTATGCCGCTGTTGGCCACACGCCAGGATAGATGACACTTCAGAAATGCGGGAGAACGGAAAAGAGTTGTCACGAAATAGACAAGACAAAATAACAGCTACGCATAAAGGAATGTGAAGTCCACTAACGCAGCACGCTCAACACCATTATACAGCAAGCCAACAAAACAGTTGGCGTGTACTACGTAGTATAATCTCCGCATTTGCTTTCTTCGCACACGTAAGGAGGGCAGCTTTCAGTTTCCCGGACACGAGGCTTGCAAATGCCCAGGTTTCTTGCACCTTAAGCAGATACTGGCATCGTGCAGTACACTTGATAAAGGACCGTCAACAGACCCATGTTCGAACCTAATGCAATTACTGCACCTGACACTTGCAAGTGACTTCATGCCCGATGCACTGGACAAGACATTTGACGCTGCTGACACAGCTGAAACATGCACCCGCACACATGGCAAAGGCCGTCACGAAGGGCGCAAAACACCTGATGTTGCATTCTGCTTCGCGTTCAACACTGGAGGAACAGGATGATGAAATTTGTGTTCCAGTTTTAGCTCACACACAATCACAAGCCCCAAAACCCTGAGCTCCTCAAAGCTATTAGGTCTCAGGCATTAGGTGATCAACAATTGAGCCAACTAACTTAATCTCCGCACGCTTAAGATTCAGAATGCCGGCGTACCGTAGCTTTTAATGTCCTGAATGTACGACGACACTGATTCCTCGGGATGCTGAAAACGATCTAGTGTACATATTGTTTCTTCATCAGCGACCACATACTAGAGGGATGGCTGCTCCAACAGCCACTCCTTGGACACCTCGTAACACTCGTCGGCTCGCAGGACATCTCAAAATAGTTCTCCGCGTGGCCCTCAACCCTAGCTGACAAACACAACAAAAAGGAACACTGGTCGTTCGTAGATAGCTGACTGCTATGCACGCAGTCAACAGCAACCATAAAACGCAACACATCATCAGGTTGCACAACTTGCAACAAGTCGATCACATTCAATCGCCCCATCAACATAGTTTAGGACGCTGTCATCGGACCCTCACCTACAGCCCCATTTCTCGCAGTTGTAAAGTGCTAACATCCTGCAGGGAATTGACATATGTGATAGCTCGTGTGCACAAAGCTGTAACATCCTCACTATCCAGAAACTCTACACCAGATTCACGCAAATATTGTCGCAGTTCGAGGTATTCCCAACGAAGCACAAAATCGTTAGCGCCTGCACTGGCCATTATCAAGTATGTTAAGACAAAAATACATGCACGCAGCCTGAAATGAACAACAAACAATGCACACCGCACAGCAAAACCGACTGCTTCTATCCTCAGTGGCATGGCACACCCCCAAACAATAAGTTAGCAAAGAGCCAAACACGATCATGACTCAGGAATCAAACACGAGCAGAGTCGCACAGGAGTTGTTCCCATTTCATACAACACACATAGACGGGCAAACGATTATGCCCGTCAAACAGGTCCGTCCCGAGCAGGGGTTCTCAAACACCACCAGGCCCCACATTAAAACACAGGGACAACACAGGGTAAGTGCACCACCATAATAGAAATACAAAATCATGTCTTACAAATGTGATGCGTGTATTGTACGAATGTTACAGGAGTGCGTGACAAAATTACAAAAATATGAAATGTTAATAGACAAAAAATTATCAATTAAATTACAAGAAAAAACATAGAAATTAATTATATATAATTACCAAAGCTCCGCCGCTCGTGCCAAATCGTCACTCCGCCGGCCACTCGCAACAAAAAGAAAAAGGGAAACTGTTGGAAGTTAATGCGGGATAACACGCGACTTACCGAACTGGAAGCGAACGTCCAGAACGTGCGACTCAACAAAATACAACAGACGAGGTAGCAGAGCAGAGATGGAAAGTTTCCCATGGGGCGATGGGACACAGACTGATTTGGAGGCGGATGGCCAAGAGCCAGGTGAAGTTAGGGGAAGAGAGAGAGAGCGTGGCAAGAAGGGGGGAGGCGACGAACAAGTGCAAAGACGCTCCAATTTTAGTACCTATGTCCACTTAAAAAAATAATTTTAATAAAACTTGAAATGTTTTATGTAAAACATATAATTTTTTGACCAGCAGTATGTATATTTCTAATATTTAAAAAATGTTTTTCACTTTCAGGTTGAGGGTAATTGCTTACATTTGTATTTCTCGATTTGATACTCCTTTTAAATATTTCCAAAACGAATTTAGGCCCGTAATTATAAACGTCCTCCGAAGGCATGCTGGCAAGCCCCTGGCCTATATTCGCAGCAGTTCGCTGGCGGTCTTCCACCCTTCCTACACTATAGTGGTCTGCCAAAGGATCGCCAGGAGATCGCCGGCTGAAAGGGAGTTGGATGGTTCTCCTTCATAAAATTTGGCAACACAGCCACATCTTTAGCAGCGAACATAGACTCAAGTGCTCAAAGACCACTGTTATGAACACACCTAACGTTAAAAATAAAATCGTTTCAATTTTGTTTTCCTTGTCTGTAAACAATTTTGTTATCTTTGTAGTGGGACACACGTGAGATATTCGAAGTGATTGAAGGAAGCCGCGGAAAAGTTTGACTATGGAAGGTAAAAATTCGACAGTGCGATACACTCCTAATGAAAAAGCAATTTTTTTTATCTGATAAAAAATACAAAAACATAACTACAAATAAGAAAACTGACTCCGTGTCCAATTACAACAAAAGGAAATGTGGAAGAAAATCACTGCAGAATGTAATGCTTGCGATGTATCGCGCAGAGATGAACTGCAGTTGAAAAGGGATCTTCCATGTCCCTAATATATATTTTGGGTAGTCGCACATGTCTTTGGTCATCTATTTATTCTTAATAGTTGACAACTTCATCCATGTGCCGCATGAATTCGTTAAAATTCCTCGCTATTTTTTATAACTGGTCTCTACAGAAAAGCTGGTGATTCGCCGAATGAGGTCTGGCCGTCATTCACCTGCAATCTCCCAAAAAGTGGAAACTTGGTGGCGAATGGTTGTTCGCCGGCTATCCGCCGCTCTCTGAAAGAGGTTTATAATGTGCAAAACTCCAGATTAGGGTGGAGGGAGATTGGTGTACTTTGAAAGACGTTTATAATTACGGGCCTTAATTTACGGGTGTAGTATTCATGTTGTTAATGTTTAGTGGACTAGATGCGTGAGCCATGCCATAGTGTGTAACTAGTTATAATGTTTCCAATACGTTTATTAACAAAAGAAGACACACTTCAAACTGTGCCCTTGTGGTTTAAAAAATGTGGTTCGCTTGTTAAAATATGATTCCCAAGCTTCTCAAAAGTACAAAAAATGTTTTTTTTTTTTGTGTTGCTCTAGCGTAAGCGATAGTAATCATAAAACTAAGCTATTGATACCTGCATTGGACCTTACCTCATGCTTTACGTAAATGAAATAACAAAGTCATCACTTGAAGTCCAATTGAAAGAAACATTCTGCGAAAACACTGAATGCAGTTCTTCGCACCTAGAGGCGATGAGGTGTTCGATGGCCCTGTTATGTTCGACTTATCACCTTCCCTGTTTCCGTGCATAAATGTAAATAGAAAGCTACCGTCAACTAACTCTTAAGCAACCTTTTTTTGGAGCTGCACTCGTACAGTAAATGCAGATTCTTCTCGGAAACAGCACTGGCAATTATAAAAAAATCAGTTGCTGAGTAATCCCGGGTAGCTCACTTTAATTATGATAAAATTATTCCAGATATAGCTATTTGCTTAATAAATTGTAAATGGTGCTACAACACCACCACCTGGTGAAATCTACTGGAACGACACAATTGAGCTGCTGTTAATGTTTCAGGCGATGGCGTTAAGTGCTGATGTTGGTGTCATGGAGGATAAGAGTGTGATGAAGCCTCTAGTGGAAGTGTTGGTAACAGTGAAACAGGAAATGCAGGAGCATTTAGAGGTGAGCGGTAATTATATCTTGTTGCCAGAGTTATGGTAGGGAGAATGTTGTTTGGTTTGTAAAGGCAGAGAGATCTTTAATGACTGTTGACTTTTGGCGGAAAACACGGAGTGCTAGAAGAATCTTGTTTTACCATTTTTCAGAGAACCTATAAAAAAATGTGCCCACAGGGGAATTGTTTTAAAAAATTTTTTGTTTAGATATCCAAAATGAAATAATTTATTTAATAACTTACATAATGGGGAGGGTGCCTAGTGAGCTTGGTAGGAGCAGAGCCCTAGGAAAACATTTATGGCAGGCAAGAGGCACCTTATATACCCATCCGAGGGGGTGGAAGTTCTGTTAGGTAGGTGGTTCAAAATGGCCACTTAAGCTGTGTGCTCCTACTGGTGTACCAACTTAAATGCAACAAATTGCTTCATCTCATAAATATTCACTCTTATTTTCAATAATTACGTATTGCCGTAAAAAGTTTTGGAATTGTAAAAACGGGGCGCATAGTATAAATTGTCAGTGCTTATAATTAGCATTCTGCATGCCAGCAAATAAAGACTGCAAGTCGGCACAGCACTACCGCATGGTGTGGCACAGAAGAAAAGATAGGCGGCTGTTCTGGTATGCGTCGAAAGGATGGTATGAGAGGTTGTTGGGGAATAGAATGTAGTGGCCGGGGAGGAAAGGGGTGAATGTAGGTGTGTAAGGCAGCTGATCTGACTATTGTACAGCAGAGTAGGTTTTTCATATTTTGCAAACTCCTGAAAGGATTTATTACAACCGAAATATAAGTATGGAATTTTGAACTCTCAATACTGTCAGATTTTAGCACATTAGTAGTAAATATGCAACGCCGAATTTACCATCATAAACGCGTTGGGCTGCACGCAGCGCCGCCGCCACACTGTGCGTACATGCGTACCAGCCGGCTGGTATGTGCCGTGCCGAGACGAGCTTCAGTTCTTACTCCACAGACCGTGCCGTGCTGAGTTGCGCCAAAACACTAGCCCGCACGTGTCTTTCCTACAGCAGGATTCCTGCTGTGGATTAAAGCCATAGTGACAGGGTGCCA
The DNA here is from genome assembly GCA_003012365.1 of Medauroidea extradentata. Lineage (NCBI taxonomy): Eukaryota > Metazoa > Arthropoda > Insecta > Phasmatodea > Phasmatidae > Medauroidea > Medauroidea extradentata. The sequence continues at coordinate 14,164 of PNEQ01092970.1, forward strand.
AGGTCAAGTTTCTCCATTCTTCTCCACTACTTCGGTGCTGTTGCCAGGCATCAAAGGGCCATCCGGCAGGTTTATTTATTGTACTGGTGGACGCGTTTTCAGTGTGAGCGTAGATTAATAAAAATATTGCCCTGCGTTCTTCATCATTTAATGGAAAACAGGTGGTCATAAGCATGCAATGCACTAACAATTTTAATTTTTTGCTTCAAAAAAAGTTTTCCTGCCAAGGTGGCCTAAAAATACAGGTGCGGGGCATATACGGGGACGGGGGTTACCTGGGTGAATACAGTATGTAAATACGCTTATCCATCTGCTGCATCAGTTTTCAACGTGCGCCAGACATATTGTGACTCGGGAAATGTCACACGACCTTGGCCATCACACCCAGCTGCACATAGCAGGCATGTGTCTGGGAAGCACTTCCGGACTTTTTATCGTTAGTCCATAAAATGCGCTAATCCGTGATTGTCTCGGTCCCGACCATCCCGGATTAACGGTGTTCTACTGTATACTAAAGAGGAAGGTGACCTTTAATAAGGTAATAAGGTTACTTTAAGATGGTACTGTGGGGATGCCCCAATTTCTCCTACCCCTTCCCAGCTCTCCCGGAGGGAAAAACGAGGCCTCCCGAAAAAAACTATCGCAAAGCCTTAACTACGAAGGAAAAGACACAAGGTGTCGGACATGACTCAGGCTTTGATGATTTATTGGCCGGCTATCGGAATAAAAGGAAAACAAAGCAAATTACAAATTACCATCTTTCTCTCAAGATACAAAAGCTCCAAGACTTCTCGTCAACAGCTGAAGCATTTGTTGTGCGCAAGATTCGCTTGTATCACCGCTTGTTTCCATTATGTGAGCCTGAGGAAATGCTGAAACTAGTAGTGGAACTAATGTGACCAGAACTGTGCCCATACCTACGTAATGTGACACGACAAACAGTGGAAGGATTCATTCAGTATGCCCGAGCTGTGGAACATGGTTTGGAGGTGGTGGGACTTATGTGCACGCAGGCAACACCTAATGCCAGAGTCGACGCTATGACAGCAGTTGACAAGATGGCGGTAGTTCGCTATGCTCCACCAAGGGATAGTTCACGCTCTATCTCTTGCCCAGGTAACACTGACTGTCAACAGTTGACCTCAGATCGTCCTTGACGTATGATTGGTGAAGGACTACCACCCAGATGCCAGACATGCCCAGGGGGAATACATCACTGGCACAAGGACTGTCCGATAAGGAACCAGTACCGACCAGGAGGAGCCCACATTATGCTCCTCGTGTCCAAAGTAATTTTTAATGCACATGAGTTGTGAGCTATTTATTGATTTTTTCCTTCCATATAGCTTATTATGTTGCAACCTATTTGTAATAATTTTGTTTTGTACAAATGTAGTGCCCGTAGAAACAGAAACATGATAATTTATTTTAACAGACATATGTCTTCTCGGTTGCATGTAGGTATGTATATTTTTCTTTCGCTTTCTGGTTTCTGAAGTGGTGAATGCTGTCAACAATGACAGTAGCTTTAGCCCATTTTTATCTCTTTAATAATTGCGAACTTCTGGCTCTTCACAAAAATGTTACATTCATTTGTACGCATTTCATAAAAATAATAGTACAAAAGGGTTTTGGTCTTAAACAAATTGAAAGCAAAACTGTTAAGTCCATATTTTGAGTAAAATTGGTATTCAATAAAAATAGTGTAAGAATGCATCAACAACCAACATATTCAATCCTAATTCAATCCAAACTTGAAAACCAAAAGAAAAACCATATTGAATACAGCAGCATTATCACAATACGTTGACACACCCCTTATAGGTGCTTAATATAAAGTTTACGCTTGGTCCCGTAGTTTTATAAATGTAAGAGAGTTAGGCCTACCTTGTTTGTGCTCAATTGTATTTATTTGTTGATACAGTCAATTATTTATATAAACAAACCATATAGACACTACGCTAACAATGCCAGGCGCAAAAACTTAACTTTGAAAAGAGTAAATTGTATATAATAATATTGGGTTATTCTATTTAATTTGTTCTTTTTATTCTTTTGGCAACACGGACATTTTCTACGACCCTACAGGAAAGTTGACGTATTTTTGTTATAGTAGGAGGTTGTGGGTGTTGGTGTGGCTTGCCTGCTAGCTAGCAGACGGCCTCCCCTCCAGCAGCGGCCATTATCACCACCCACTAACGGGACTTTAAGGCTCCCTCTGGTGTAAATAAGGCAGGCGTTTGCCTAGCCAGATCACCAGTCTAGGACTAGGGACTCCTCTAAGAGCAATGCCTAGACACCTCCCCCATCCTCTAAAGGTTTGCTGTCGGAGAAGGAAGTCGAAACCTGATCCCACCCTCTCGAGGAGCTATTGATACTCCCCCTAGCCACTCTGGCAGTAAAAGGGAATGCACCCTACCGCAAGTCACTTAGTCGCCAAGAGGCGTGTAACTATTCCCGCTGGAAGCGGAAGTTAATCTATGAGTAGTTCCGGGACTCCGTGTTAAACGACCACGCGGTCAAACCAGTAATAAGGATATTTTGTGAACAATGTTATATAAACCAGTGAACACCAGTGATGTAAAGTTGTAATGTAAATACATAGAGTGAACTGTGATCTGTATATTATTGAGACATAATATTGCCATTTAAGCGATTTTCCTAGTTTTATTCCTAAAAGTAGCTTATGTCAGATTCTGAATACCTAGTGCTAGACATTTCTCAGGAAGAGAGAGAGAGTGTGTTACACTTTCTTGGCTACTGTAAATTGTACTTGGCACTTTGGTTAATAGGTATGACATAAATTTTCATAACACAAGCAATCGAGGGTGTAACCACGTCACTATAGATAAATATCTGCTACGTGAAACAATTGGTTGGTTGTTAAGTTCACACATTATATTTACAATATTTCAGAAATCTTTACTTTTAAAGAAACAGGGCCCCTTACAAACAAACTTTAGCAGAGTTGTAAAAGAAAATAGATAATATTACAATTACATTAAGTTAAATTTTTTTATAGTGAAACACGTTTATGTTGAATGCGAAGAATAGAGAATAGACAGATTACCGTAGTTTGCAGCATCCTCAGAGAAGGATACTCTAAAAGAGAAAGTCCGTGAGGGGGCTACTTATCGCCATGCTGAAGAAGTGGTGAGACCACGCCGTGGCCAATTCAGTCTGCCAAATTGGCAGAGACGGGAGAATTTCGGTTGAGGCTCGAGGACATGTTAACTTGAATTTGGAAATTGAACTTGAAACTTGGAACTGGCAACTGAAACTTGGAATCTTGAAACCCTCTTTGAACAGAGGCAAAAAAACGGGAAAATTTAGTTAACGTTCGTGACTAATAAAAGGGAATGGACTCTCACGGTGGTAACACTTAACCAAAGATGAGGGTGTTGAAAAGCTACGACGGTAGCATCTAGAAGCTAGTAGATATAGATTATTGAAATTATGTACTACATGTTCCAAAAATGGAAACTACTTCGCTACTCTACTTAAAGAAATAAACGAACTAGAGTAGCCCATGAGTGACTACATCCTGGTAGTACAGAATGTCCGTGTTACACACGTAAACGAGCAAAACTTTTCTCGTCCAGAATACATCTAGCATGCACAAGGTGAGGACTAGTAACAGCGGCGAAGCGATGCTTTGCGAGACCATGTCCCTAGTACAGGAGATTAAAAAACTCTCAAGAGATGGCGTGCGAGTGTCGAAAGACCAAGACGGCCTTTATTACTGGACATAGTACAGATTAAACCAGTTATAACTGACAGTACAAGTACGGTACAGAGCACTTTCTGACTAACTGAACGGGGGAGGGGGAGGTACAAGGTTCAGAGTTGGCGTCACTGCTGAGCGTGGGAGCGTTGCATGTACAGCAAAAGTTAATCTTACATGCGGCATGAAATACAACTCTGGCAACTTAAAGCAAGAATAGAGAGCTGTGGCCAAGGCAAGCAAATGACCAGCAATGCTGGCTGTATGCATGTATGGCCAGAAGAATAAAGAAAATTAAACTTTAAAATCCCCAAAAAGCAACAAACATTTTATATGGTAATAAAATGAGAATATAAACAGCACTGATAAACTTGTTCTTCCTTAAGAAACAATTGAATAAATATTAAATGAAAATATTAAGTTAAAAAAAATAGTAAATTAAGTAAAAATTTAAGACAGCACAAGAGTTAGTGGAAAATCATAAAGCTATTACACCTGCAGCCCCCAGCGTAAACAGTGTACCTATATGAGTAATTCCGCTGCCACAGCAGGCGTCAGGTAAAGCACCCTAACTTTTAAAACTTTGCCGCCTGTGCAACAGGACTTGGAATAAGCCGCCGAGGAAGAAGAACAATTTCAGTTGTATTCTTAGGGAGGTACGACGACTACATCGCCACTTAATTAGCCCTATCAAAACTTCAGAGAAACCTGCTCCAGTACCCCATCTTAGGGTCCAGCAGCTTAAGAGGGAGGCCAAAAAAGGAACCAAAGTGCCTCTTAGAGCACAAGCGCTGACTCCTGCGGGAGTTATTCTACGATGAGTGGCTAACACACCTGATCCCTTTAAGATAAAGTGAGAATTTGTGTATTTTTAAAATTTTTTTAAAAAATATTATGTTGTGCATCCTGCCCCAGGAAGCCACTCTCCTCGGGACATAAGCAATCTCTTAGCCTCCTATGTTATCCTAGTAGTGATGATGAGTTCATATTAGACACGGATGCAAGCGATGTGGGGATGGGTGCTGTGTTGTCACAGATCCAGGATGGAAAAGAGAGGCTATTAGAGTATTTCAGCGAAGTGTTACATAAGCCTGAAAGAAATAACTGTGTAACTCGCAGGGAGCTCCTGGCAATGGTCAAGTCTATTTCACATTTTTACCATTACTTATATGGAAGGCATTTTATTCTACGAACAGATCATGCATCATTACGTTGGTTACTGAACTTCAAAAACCCAGAAGGACAGATAGCTAGGTGTATACAGCACCTTCAATAGTATGATTTTGAAATACAGCACAGACCTGGTCGTGTACACAAAAATGTTGATGCACTGTCCAGAAGGCAGTGTGAGCTGATGTGCTTTCATTGTGATCGCCAAGAAGGGAAGGGTGGGAAGACACCAACTGCTCGGATAACAAGAATCCAAGAGTTCACAACTGACAACGAACCTTCTCCCTGGAGCGATGAAAAGATTGGCGAAGATCAGTGAAAGGACCTTGCTCTTGGGTCAATACTAGAATGGAAGGAAAAAGGCCAGCGCCCAGAGTGGGCCGAGTTATCTGATCAAAGTGCTACAACAAAGGCATACTGGACACAATGGAATTCTCTATCTCTGAGAAATGGTGTCCTGTACTGGAACTGTGAAAGTGCAGATGGCAAAGAAACACGCCCACAGCTGGCACTCCCAGAAATTTAGAGTTCCAGAGGTGCTGAAGGTACTTCATAGTTCAGCAGCTGGAGGATATTTTGGAATTAATAAGACTCTCAACAAAGTTAGATTGCGATACTATTGGCTACATTGCAGGGATGATGTCGAGAGGTGGTGCCGAACATGTGATGCTTGTACAGCAAGAAAGGGACCAAGAATTAGAGGGCGTGGTCATCTTCAGAAGTACATTGTTGGAGCCCTGTTCGAGAGGATGGCAGTAGATATTTTGGGTCCCTTGCCTGTGACTGAGAGGAAGAATCTGTACCTGTTGGTGGCGCAAGACTACTTCACCAAGTGGCCTGAAGTCATACCAATTCCTAACCAAGAGGCTAGCACAGTGGCCGACTCTTTAGTGGTGCATGTATTCTCAAGGTTTGGAGTGCCACTTGAACTTTACTCCGACCAGAACCGCAACTTTGAAGCCAAGTTATTCCAGGAAGTGACCAAAATTCTGGGAATGAAGAAGACTCCTTTACATCCTCAGTCGGATGGGATGGTCGAGCGGCTATATCGTACCTTAGAACAGTATCTGTCAATTTTTGTAGCCGACAGTCAAAAGGACAGACTCCAAGGTGCCCCTGATTCTCCTTGCATATCGGTCAGCTATCCATGAAGGAACAAGGGTAACACCTTCAAAGATGCTGTTAGGGCGAGAGCTTCATCTTCCAAGTGATCTACTGTTTGGGAGGCCAGCAGAAGAAGATCAGCCTGCTTCACCGATGGTGTATGCTGATGAATTGCGTCGCAAGTTGGGCACAGTCCATGACTTTGCTTGGCAACATTTAAGAGTCAACAGCGACCGGATGAAAACGAGGTTAGATCAGAGGGGACCTGGAAAGACATTTCAAGGACAGCTTGTGTGGCTGTATAACCCACAGCGACGAAAAGGATACTGTCCGAAACTACAGAAATGCTGGGAAGGCCTTTACCAGATTGTCAAGAAGATAAATGATGTGGTCTTCCGGATTGTTCCCAAGGGCTCTCGGACAAGAAAACCCAAGGTTGTGCATATTGACAAACTGGCTCTCTATGATGGACCAGAGTCTGTTGTGTCTGCTCGGGACGAACAGACTTAAGGAGGGGGCAGTGTTGCGAGTTGCAACTGTCTGGCTGGCCGGTGTAGTATGATACAGTGGCAGCGAGCTACGACACCCCCTTCCCACCAATTTCTTGGTGCCGTGGCTGTCTGGCAGAGCGGCGAAATACAATACAGTGGCGGCAGCGCTAACAGGCCTCCTTGTGTGCTGCATGGATTGTATTACTCCATGATAACAACCTACATGCCACAGTTATCAGAGAGCAGTGTAAGCTGATATAGCAGCGGCAACAACAAAGAGGTTCGGCGTACATTGTGCCTGACATGTGTGGTGGCGACCACCTGCACCCAATATCGGGTAGCAGAAGGAGATAGCGTGATCTGGAGTGTTCCTGTTCGTTCTTTAGCCCTCTGGGTGGTGCTTGACTTTGAAGTGACGCCTTCCCAGGACGTTGGATATTAGAGACTTGTCGAGAGAATTTGAGATGTTGGAGTGGGTATATAAGGGGAGCTGCGGCAGTGGAGTGAGAGTTTTTAGCTGGCAGGTGCCTGGTGTGAGTTCGAGTGATAGTGACGAGCTGCAAGGGGTATTGGATTGTGACGAGTGTTCAAGGGTGTCTGGCGAATTGGACCACAGTAAGTAGTAGGAAGAAGGTGTTTCTAGGCCACAAAAGATTCGTCTGTATTCTTTCATTGGGTCCACCATTGTGAGTGACTAGTAAGACTTTCCTTATACAGAGAACTTTTGAAGTTGTACTTTATAACCTGTATATAAATAGTATAGTCCATACCGTATTAGTAGGGACTCCTGTTTATCGCGAAAAGAATTTTGCCCCACTTTGTTTCGGTGTCTTACGTACACATCTGTAGTTCTGCTTCGTGGTCAGTGATTGGATATTTTAACTGTCACGAGTCTTGGGATTCTACCGGCGAATCACAGACGTGTGGTGTTGCAGGAACTTTATTGTAATTGGCTCAGTCAAATGAGATACGTAACTTCACACAGATACACTGGCAATAATCATGAAGCAGAATTGCAGGTGTGCATATAAGGTACTGAAACAAAGTGGGGCAAAATTCTTTTCGCGAAAAATAGGGGTCCATATGTATAAGAATTCTATTATTTGACAGATCATAAATAAGTAGGGCAATGTAAACAAAATATTATGTATCCTTCCACTACGATGTGCTTTCCAGCTGACTATCAAAACATGTCAACAGTTAAGTTATAGTATCATTGCAATAGAATCCAAAGTGTGTTGTGATTTTGTTTTGATTATTTTTATATCTCAGACAAGTAAGGTAGTTTGTTTTCAATACTGGCTGCACAAGTCTTACTAGGGTTAGGTGAGCAATTTTAATGGAATATTATTTAATATTGCAGTAATTGATAGCTTACTCTTCAGTAGTTCAGTTAATATAACAACTCAAAATGTTACATCATTTATTGTATATTTTTCTAGGTATGCTCATAATTGTAACATTTATTGGCATTAAATAAACTTCGGTGGGTAATTTATCTATTTTTTTTTTTTTTATTTCAAGGTGACACCTAAAAAGTTTAAATAATAGTATCTTATTTGGTTACAACATACTGAAGTTGCTAAGGCATACAACAGTGTAAACAAACATCTTTAAATGAAAAATATATTTATATAATAAAGGCCTACCTACATGAAAGCATTAATCCAATTATTTTTCTTGTTGCCTTCAATTAGGTTCTGCACTATAAAATCATAAAGTAGTAGTTAAAGTTTCAATTAGCAGACTATCGAAAAAACTTACCTTTTGTGGGTAGGGCCTACCTTCGAAATATCGATGTTATTGTCAAAGTCATGTGACTCACAAAACTTGTATAAAAAAATTGTCAACATATTTTTTCTAGCCCAGACTACATAGCAAAAATTTGCACTCACAGCATGAACGGAAATAATATATCAACAAAATGCGTAAGTAATAAACAAACATGGGTAGGACTAATTACCCAAATCAGCTTTAAATCTTTTGGTAACACATGATTAAACACATACAATTTAATGGCCGGGAAATACATACGCTTAAGTTTTCTGACCTTTTCTTTTGGTAATATGTAGGCCTACACTTTTGCAGCTGACAGGCAGAAAACTCACGTGGACTTGGTATTAAATGGTACCATTTACTTGCCGTACATATAAAAACATGGATTTTTTCGTACAAAAATAATTTATTGAGTCAGCGATTTGAAAAAAACATGTTTACATATGCGCCTACAACAAGAAACGTACAAATATAACACAAATTTCGTTAAAATAAAAGGTAGGTAACATTTTTTTTTACTGTCTGTAGCACTTTTCTCTGAAAGAATTACCTGCTTTTTACTTAGCGATTGTTTTTGTGGACATGCCACGATGCTGAAAAGCTGAACGTTTTTCCAGTTCATTCTTCCGAAACGCATCTTAAAATATCCCGTTGTCGTTGGCAATTACAGGCAGTGCATTTTAATTCCTGCATTGTAATATATTAAATATGTTTACAGAATTTATAATAACACATTAAAAGAAAATAATTACAAACGCACACGGTCACGAAACACGAACACATGAGAAGCTTATGTAATGGCGTCCTTTGTTTTGGTTGCCAGCCGGTACAGATCTGTTGAAATGGTGCGGTTGTTTGTAAAATAGTTATACAAATCACGCAGTCTGAATAGGATAAACTAGTTAAGTTACTAATGCTGGATACATAAACGTGTTAATATGAGCCGTTAAATGGCCCAATATACTCTCTATTCAGCTGAAGCCCTCGAAAAACAAACACTCCGAAGGCTTAACCCCACGGATAAGCTCACACAAACAGGGCAAGACTCAGCAAAACCACTACCTATTCTTATAGATGTAGGCTGCAAGGGTAAGGTTTGTCGACAGCATTCTTGAACAAAGAAAACTCGGGCAAAATCACTATCACCAATATATTCAGGTACTTTTTCAAAGTTACAAGACGTTACAATGTTAAGCATACATCCAATTTGGGCTTCGTGCTAAATGCGCACAGTTCAAATTTACACACTCTCAAATCGTGTCAACTGCCCACCACATACACAATAAAGGGCCTGATACTTATTATAATAACAATCATACACATTGAGTTTTCCACCACAAAACCTTAACTACACTCATAACGTTCATACGCATTTAGTTAGTCTCCAGCAGTTTTCGGGAAATCAGAAGGTTAGAAGACAATCTCCTTGTCTGAGGGCGACATTAAATTTTCACCAGCTCATCTGCCTGCGCAATTCCAGGCACCTTAGCATTTATTGCCGTTAAGCGGCTCTCCCGGTCTCGCTAACGGCTCCGCTTGACATACAGGGAAAAAGGGAAGCTAAATGTTTGCTGTTTGCCCCAGTTCGATGGACCTTCAAGGCGACAAATGCGCCGGCTCAGAAACAATCAGGGGAGACTCACCCATTTCTCGATGTTAACGCCGTCACTTAAGCTGACTCACCACACAACCGCAATGTCCCACGGTATTGCAATTTCCCACATTGCCAAGCGATGCAGAGAGCTCACAGGAAGTCCTGGTTACCATCCGGCAGTACTCGTTAATCCACTTTTTTCACACTGAGGACGGCTTCCCCTCCTAGACCCTTCCTCGTCCACGCCCGACACAAGAGTGAGTTTCTCTTGCTCGAGCGGCTGCCAGCTCGACTAGCCAACGCGCGCGCCCCTACCGCCAGTCGACGGAACCAGATCACCCCCTCCCCTCCCGGGCCTACCCCTCCATGGCCAGTGGAGTGGGAGGTCCGAAGAGGAAAGGGAATGTGCCGGCACCGTCAACTGGGGCTTCTACCATTTATCACTCTCAGAGATCCTCAAGACTTCGGGAAAACCAAGAAGAAACCCTCTAGAGAACCCAAGACCCAACCTGGACTCAGGAATCATCGTAAAAATTTCCTAAAAAAAGGCCCTGTAATTAAAGGTGATCGCTCAAATATATTACAGTTCCTCCAAAACGCTTACTTATTTTTCACGTATATTACTAACTACTTTCAATGTAGGCGATGGAAGTTAATTGATTTGTTGATCAGGGCTGCCACTACTGCTTCATCAGGTCATATGATCACGCCCTGTTGTTTTATATGGTACGTTATTCTGCCACGTGTTTAGCACGTGTTAAAAATATTGGTAGCATCAGCTGTCAAAATATGGAATTCTTACATGGGATAGACTGTAGTTATTTGTTTGTTTGACATCTATTGTGATAAATCATCATATACATAGGTTTTTTTGTATACATAGTTGTAAATAAGCTAGGTTAGCTTTATTAACTTTCTTTCTTTTATCAAAGGCCTCCATCCCCAAACGTACCTAGCCCCAACTTGTAACAATATATATATTTTAATGAAACATGTCTTTGTATGTGTATGTAGATCTTTTATTTTAGTACATATATATATATATATATATATACATGTAAACAATTTGTAAATGTTTCAAGCCTTTGTGTAGTTATGTTAATCACACTTTTCCTGTCTTTCTTACACTAGTATTACTAGTGCTATTGCTTTCTTGAGCTCTGCATTTATATTGTATTGTATTATACTATTCCTTACGATTTATATAGTAATATATTGTTGCTCGACAGAAAGATAAATAAATAAATACCTTGTCATAGATGTATGCACGGTAACTATGTAGACATCAAACTTTCGCTGCAGTGATGGTGGTCATCACGATCTTACAACGTCGACGAGACCACCACTGCCGCCATCTTGTGTATATTGAGATGTTCCGTTAGCTCGTATCGCTACGTTTCGATGATGAGTATCTGCTCGAGTATATCTAAGTCCATGAACGTGGCCACGCGTAAATATGTTTGTAAATATTTACATTGAATATATACATGAATATCTGTTCTTTCCCGTGTATATATATATATATATATATATATATATATATATATATATATATATATATATATATATATATATATATATATATATATATATATATATATATATATATATATATATATATATATATATATATATATATATATATAAACTTTTAAACATGCACAAAACGGGAAAATCAGGTAAATTTCGTTATGCTTGTAAGGAGAAGTAGCCTTGTTACCCGCTCAGATTATATTAAGAAATTGTTTAAAATTCACAATTCGAAACTCTTTGAATGCTTCGAAATTTGGGAATCTGGTATTAGTTTTTTGAATATGAATAGTTCAGATTTGCTATTCAAAAAATATTCGAACTTTCGAATATTCGCACACCCCTACTAGTCATAGAGCAAGTGAGGTATACTCTGCTAGTTGAGTTAACGCTACAGCAGGATAAGTAACTATCTTAAGTCTGTCCGTGCCACTGACAGGGACTTCACCTGGGCCTTATTTATTTTTACAGCAATGTTGACATTGTGGGGTAGTTACAATTACCTAAATGTAAGAGGGTTATCAAATGAAATATGCAGTTTACATGAGACTGATTTCCCCCCAACACAACCACAGGTGATGGTGCCCTCATTAATATACTTGTTTATCAAAACCTTCACTTCAAGTTGCGTGCTATTAGGCAGTTTCGGGGGGATGATGTTTTGCAGAAATATAAACTTATTTGGTGCCCCAACCGTGAGGTTAGTGAGATGATATATGTGGGATCACGCTGTCAAGGAACTTCAGCGGGTAGTGGACAGCATAATACATTTTTATCACTTGAGAACGACTTTATCTAAATTGCACTAATTTAGTCTGTCTTGCAGTTATTGCATTTCAGAACGACAAACACCTACGCCTGATAACGTTGAAAACATGAATAATTCTTTTGGCTCGTAGAGGTTTTACAACAACATGTCTCAACTGTAGAACGAAACTCCTGTATAATTTATTTCTTGCTGGTTGTATTTGCTTTTTGGATCATCTGCTTTGAGTTTACAAAATTAAGTTTTCTTCTTAACTAAGTTATCTTATAAAATAAAAAAATTGCATTACTTTTTTTGGGTCTTATGTAGGCTTCATTCTGACGTGAACATCACCTCAATATCTCTACTGGTTAGGTAAGTAACATCTGCTGATGGGAAAACAAATTTTATGCCTTTTTACCCCTTAAGGTGTCAAATTTCCACAAAATCCTAGTTTCACACCTTAAATATTTGTTCAAGTATCCAAGTGAAGTGAAAATCACGATAGCTCGTTCAGCAAAATTGATCATTCATTAAAAATAATATATAAGCCATATACAGTACTAAGACTTCGAATTTTGAAAAAACTTAAAAAACATTTTTGCGGCCACTTACCTAATCATCATTCTGAAGCATGGTTGTTTTAATTTATCATGAGGTCTTCAATGACAATGAATTAGATCAATTAATCAACTGTATGTACCCCGCGTTTTGTTGAAAATCTTTCAAGTATTTTTATAAATATTAAACATTCACAATCATACATTTTCTTTAACTATCTGCACGGGGTTATAAATCTGTATGGCGAAGTTATTTTGTACGTTTTAGTTTATTTTAAAAAAAGGTACACCAACATTAATAATGGTTTTTCTATAAATAATTATTCAGTGTTGTTAACATTCCTGTTCTATGTAATTTTAATGGAAATTATTGAAAGAATATTTTCTTGTGATATAAATAAATACAGTAACATATTATAAAAGATCTAAACATTGTTGCTTTTGTTAAACAGTGCACTTGTCTGGTTTTCCAGGCATCAATTATTCAGTTTTCAGAATATCCTCGCAGCTGATACACGCAACTGGCAACTGTGCAGTAATGCCATTATAGAACTCAAACTCATTTAAACTGCCAACCCCCTCCTCCCTTCGAGAAACATTTATGGCCAATTATTTACATCATCAATCTATGGACAGGAATGAGGATATGCCAAGGGCTGAGATATAAGAATTTCTCCACCACTATTCACAAGGTTTGGAGAGCAGAAGGCAGGTTATGAATTTGAGAAAAATAGTGTTAGAATTTAAGCAAAAGCTAAGATGTACGTGGTAACATCAACATTAGTGTTGTCAATACTAGTCTCAACTAACAATGCTTTTATACCTTGGATATGGTCGCCATAGCACTACAGCAAGTGTTTTTTTTATAGATGAAATATCCACAAAAATACAACTTACAGCTTGAACTGCATAATGTTGAACTAATCTATCGTTCGTCCTTATGTAATGTTCAAGACAAAATTGACATATTAGCCGCTCTGCTATCTTTCTCATCCCCTACTCTTAATGATCCCAGCAGCTGGAGAGAAGAGACAACTCAAGGTCAGAGCCTTGTTAACAGCAGGTGGCAGGAAGTTCCGTCCAATATCTTCCTTCCAGAGCTGGCCAAAGTTAATATTGTCTGCTGTAAAACTTGCGGTGAATGGAGCAACGTTTCACTTTATTTTCACATTTTGTTAGAAAGATATCAATACAAAAACTTACTTATGATCACTGTTAGCAAATTAATATGTATTTTTAATGTATTAGCAAAGGAGTTTTTCGCATGTTTGTCCAGTTCTCTGTTACGTTGCAGAAATAGTTTCTTAATCTGACTATCCAAATTTTTCGAAAAAAAATATGATTATTTCTTTCTATAGTTGTACTTTTTGTATATTTTTGCTTGTTGCTGACAAGGACTGCATATTTATTCAACAGTACTAAACAATGCACTGTTTACACAATATTGAAGAAAGAAATCAATCATTGAATATCATACGACATAGTTCTTGTGTTGTTGATCCAGTTAGTCGGACCATGACACTGTGTGATGTACTTGTGTAGTAGACTGCCTCAATATAACGTAGCCTCGATGTGACTGACATGTAGATGTATAATATTGCAGGAATATGTTTGCTGTAGTAATTTTAAGTGGGTATATTTTAAGTACAGTGTAAATCTTTTTTGCAGGACTTCAATACTAATGCCAACACAGTTGGGATTAGTTCATGTACAGAGCTTGAAGGAACCAATTTTGTGAGCTGTGGCAGTGAAGAAAGTGATGCTGTGAAGTGTAAGGTTGTACAAGAAGAATTTAAGTGTGAGGTGCGTACATTTGATTAAACTCAGTGGCGGAGCCAGAGGGAGGGCCAAGGAGGCCACGTAGAAATTAAACTCGATATACTCCAATTAAAAAATATGAACCTAATGCTGCATAAATGTATTTAAAAATGTTCTCAGCTATTTAATTATGATCATTCACAAATACATCATGTTGGCATTTTAGGTAATTAACACATGATTACGTGAGACCATGTTACTCTAGTCACTAGAATCATGGTTGTCTCATATAATCATGTGTCTAGTTCATTGGAAGCTCGAATTTGTTGTATATTGTAATTAGCTGCAAGAAATCGCTTTTGGGTCAAAGCGTCCCCTCACTCTCTTTCTACAGTTTAGGTTTTTTTTCTGTGTGCTGTCTCTTGACACAGCAGGGTTGCATGCTGGTCAGCCGCTACCTTCTTCTTGTGCCACAACGTTCAAACAACAATATTAGCACTGCCTGCTACGAGGGACTTTTCCTAGCTGTTTTTATGCTACTTATAATGTAATTAAATTTTTTGTGATGTTACGTTTCACTGAAAGTTTTGATATGTGTGACAAAAAAAAGTAAGAAATCTACTGTCATACTGTAGCAAAGTTCCGAAGCAATACGGAATGGGTGAGGACTATGTTGGTGTAATGGTACCGGTAAGGTTTAAAATAAATTACTTCATTAATGTATGGGCAGTTAAAATGTTTATTGTTTCCATAAATCGGGGAATTTTGATTCTGTGGGAGTAACTTTCTCACTTTATATTTAATTTTTTAGTTCTGGAGTCATTTGGTGAAAGAATAGATAGTTGGAAGTCAAGTGTTAAAACCTGCATTTATGTATCCAGTTAAAGATTTTAGAGAAACAACGAAACATAATATTTTGAGTGAAATAAAGTTATTGTACTGGATCAAAATAACACCTGCTTAATGTGCTTCAAACGCGAAAGAATAAATAAATTGTTGTCATGTACCCTTAAAACTTGATATTTAAAAAGTTGCCCAAATCTGTCAAGCTAAGGATTTCACACAATTTTATTTGAGTTGTTGAGCTTTACGAGTTTTCAGAGGTAGATCTGATGAGGTCTTGTAAAGTTATTTATGTAATTTGTTTGGCTCTTTGGCCTGAGCTGTGAAATGCCACTCAAAGACCTCACTTACTCAGCTACTAGAATTGTGTGAGTAAGACAACTATATTAGGTAGCAGTTGAACAGTTTCAACTTCTAGACAAACACACAATTTTTTTCAACAACTTCAAACATTGTATATTAAATTCAACTGACACCATCAACTATGCCTACCAACATATAAACTAAGAGAATGTCCTTATCCACTCAACAACGCCCAACCCAAACCGATTGGACCTATAAACATTAATTTTGAAGGTTGTCTTTCCTAAAGATGTAGGTTCTAAGGAAATATTAATTTATTTACGTATTTTTTTTTAGAAGTTCCACTATTTTTAAGTTAAAATTAGGGGAGAAAAGTGAACAGTTGATATAGCTCGATCTTGGCAAGCAACAGCAATCATTTTTACATCAGTAAGGTATTTCCTAAAAAATATATGAATGATTTTTTGAAATCTGATTGTTAAGAAGTGCTTTACTAGAATGGCACCTAAAAGTATTTTCAAATTTTACGAAATTTAAAACATTAATATGGTGGTAGGGGGGGGGGGCGATAAAATGTGTTTCTTAGTAGCTGTTAGACCTGTTGACATATTGAGACACTTCTGCGTCAGTATTCTGCTTACGTAAATACCAAAAAGTGTGTTCAGGACCATTTGTATTTCAACTATTAACAAAATAAAAATGTGTTTTCACAGAATATGTAGGTACGTATCTTTTAAGACTGATTAAATATAATTGTACTATTCCTATGACTTGGTATTTATGTAATCACATGATTAGTTCAGTAGAACGGTGAAGTGGTGATTATAATCTACCCTTTTCTCATTGTATCTTAAAATGGAATGTTTATCCTGACATTGGGTAAGGTAAACATACACAAGTATGTGTATAGTTTCAATTGGATGTATTGAGAGCTTTGAATGTTTTATTTTTACATGCTAGTCAAAGAGGAATGATAAATATGGACAAAATTAAGAAAATTTGTGGTGAAACTTTAGTCGTGTTTTATTGATTTAAATAGTTGATAATATTTGCAAGAAACATGTGATTTATTTGTAATTGATCTTTAGGTTTCTGTCATTTCTATTATGATTTCTATTATGCGAGTTTAAATTCATGAATGAAGTATTATGGCTTAAGCTTTAAAATAAAAATCTTTTTACAATAATTTTGAGGCACTTTAAAAATTGCTGGTTTTTGCAGACAGACATTAATTTTTTCTGTGAGAAAATATTCCTGAATAATAGGAAACACAAATTCAGTCACAGTTATAAGAAGACAGACGGAAGACAAACGCTCCAACACGGTATCTTATTAAAACACATAACATTAGAAACTATATAAAAATTTAATATTTGGTATTACAATGTCTGAAGAAGCATTGTGATATTGTTTTAAAATTAATGTACTATTATGAATAAACTAACACTCAACTATGCTGTCATCTCACAAAGAAGTAAGTCAGGCTGGTGATAGAACAATACAGTATTACAGAAATCCTTGCGTATGTCATGTAATCGTAATAAAGAAGTAAATGATTTTATGTAGTTCATAAAATACAAAAGATACGAATCCATATTAACACTCCAGAAATCTTGTCATTTATTTTCGGAGAAATTGTCACACTATGGACGAGTAAATATAGAAAAAAATGTGTACATTTAAGTTATATTTTACACCAAAAAATATCTTCTAGGTAAATTTTTTTTAAACACCTCATAATGACAGCACCCCATTTTTTGAGCAAAAAATTTGGTAAAAAATAGTTGTGGCTGTTATGCTAGTAAATATGGTACAACTGACAACAGTGAAGTAACGTCACTATTGAGCTAAACCTCATTTAAACTGCGAACTCATTCCTCCCGTCAAGACACCTCTACGGTCAATTATTTATGACATCAATGTGTGTGGTTGAAAGACCATGTGCCAAGGGTTGCAAGATAAGAATTTCTCCAGTACTATTGAGAAGGTTTGGAGAGCAGCAGGCAGTTGTTGAACTTGAGAACAAATGTCAGAATTTAAACAAAACTAAGTGGGAACTGGAACACTACTGTTATTAATACTAGTTTCAGCTAATGTTGCTTTTATATCAGGTATATAATCACCATAGCACTACAACAGTTTTATTTAGATGAAACATTCACAAATATACAACTTGCAACTTAAACTGCACAATGTTGAAGTTATACATCATTATTCCTTGTGTAATGTTTAATACAAATAGACATAGTAGCTGCTCTGCTATCTTTCTCATCCCCTTCTCTTAATAATCCAAGCAGCTGGAGAGAAAAGACAACTCAAGGTCAAGAGACTTGTTGACAGCAGGTGGCAGGAAGTTCCATAAGATATCTTCCATCCAGGGCTGGCCAAAATTAACATTGTCTGCTGTAAAATATATTGTGGCGAGTGTCACGACTTGTAATGGATTTTCGCTTTTTGTTAGGGATCTATGCAAAACTCTTTATTTTCATCACTGTTATCTGATGAATGTATTTTTAATGTATTTCTGCATTAGCTAAGGAGTTTTAAATGTTTACCAAGTTCACTGTTATGGTACAGAACAATTGTATAAATTTGATTTTCCAATTTTTTCAAATAAGTATTTGATTATTTTATTTCTATACTTGATTTTTCTGTGTATTTCTGCTTCTTAGTAACAAGGGCTCCATAATTACTCAACAGTATTGACCTTTACACTATTTACAAAATTGAAGGATGAAATCAACCATTTAATATCATACAACATAGTTCTTATATTGTTTAACCAGTTAGTATGACCATGGGAAGTGGTAACTATGTTTGTGATGTACTTATTATGTGTAATAACATAGCCCACTATTTCCTTCCCTTGTCAACAGTTCTACCATCTTTAATTGTGTTGTATCTCAAAGGTACAAAATGAATGAATGTACATTTACTGGTGGAATGTCAGCAGCAGAGGTGATTGTTCCGGACAAAGCTCTGAAATAACTAACATGTGTATAACATCGTAGGAATATGTTTGCTCTAGTAATTGTGTGTATGTTTTGAGTACTGTGTAAATTTTTTTGCAGGACTTCGATACCACTGTTGTTGGAACTAGTTCCTGTACAGAGCTTGAAGGAACCAATTATGTGAGCTGTGGCAGTGAAGAACGTGATCCTGTGAAGTATGAGTTTGTACAAGTAGATGTTAAGTGTGAGGTGCGTACCTTGGTTTCAACTGATTGTCAGTGTTCTCAACATTGTGACCCTCTGTGTGTGTCAGGACAGTTAGAATACAACAGCAAAGTACAGGAAAATGAACACGTTACAGACAGCAGGACCAAAACAAAGGAGCGACCATTCAGTTGTGAAGTGTGCCGTAAATCGTTTACGACAAGAAATATTCTTGTTAGACACATTAGGATTCACGTTGGAAAGCGTCCATTTAAATGTGAGTTGTGTGATAAAGCATTTTCTGAAAAACATTTACTTGCTAGGCATTTTGTATTTCACATAGGAGAGCGTCCTTTCAGTTGTGAACTGTGCGGGAAATCATTCATGACAAGAAATTGTCTTGTTGTACACATTAGGGGCCACACTGGAAAGTGTCCCTTTAATTGTAAATTGTGTGGTAAATCATTTTCTGTAAAAAGTAAACATGCTAGGCATGTTAGATGTCACACTGGAGAGCGTCTTTTTGGGTGTGAACTGTGTGGTAAATCATTTATTGACAAATATAGCCTTGCTAGACATGTTGGATCTCACACTGGAGAGCGTCCTTTCACTTGTGAAATATGTGGTAAATCATTTTATAGTAAAGGTAGTCTTCCTGGGCATATGAGATATCACGCGGGAGAGCGTCCTTTCAGTTGTGAACTGTGTGGTAAATCATTTTATAAAAAAGATAGTCTTCCTGGGCATATGAGATCTCACACTGGAAAGCGTCCTTTCAATTGTGAACTGTGTGGTAAATCATTTTATAAAAAAGATAGCCTTCCTGGGCATATGAGATCTCACACGGGAGAACGTCCTTTCACTTGTGAAATATGTGGTAAATCATTTTATAGTAAAGGTAGTCTTCCTGGGCATATGAGATATCACACGGGAGAGCGTCCTTTCAGTTGTGAACTGTGTGGTAAATCGTTTTATAAAAAAGGTAGTCTTCCTGGGCATATGAGATCTCACACTGGAGAGCGTCCTTTCAGTTAACTGTGTGGTAAATCATTTTCTGTAAAAAAATAAACTTGCTGGACATGTTAGAGCTCGCACAGGGAAACGTACTTCCACTTGTGATTTGTGTATAGTAAATGATATATTTACAAAGGGGATTTGCAAAGACACATCATCAAGATTCATAGAATGACACTTTCTTTGAAATTTTAACTGTGTGGTAAGTAATTTTTTTTTCAAATAGCCTTGTAAGGTATGTTTGATCTCACACCGAAGAGTGTCCTTTCAATTGTGATCTTCTTGGTAAATCATTTTTTGGTTAAAGTGATTTGCCACGACACAATCAAGATCAATAAAGGGAAGCATTCTTTCAAATGTATGCTGTGTGGTAAATTATTTTTTGTAAAAGGTAACCTTGTTAGGCATATTTGAATCCACACAGTGTAGCGTTCTTGTAGTGGTGATCTGTGTTGTAAATAATTTGCTGTCAGAGATAACCTTCAAATGCTTGCAAGAACTCGTTTGCAAAAGTTGCATTTTAGATGTCTGCTGTGTTACGGTATGTTTACTACTTTTGTAAATTTTTGTTTAAGTGTTTGTTACAATTTTTTTATTGCTGTTTAAGTAAAATCTCTTTTTATC
Organism: Medauroidea extradentata; assembly: GCA_003012365.1. Classification (NCBI taxonomy): domain Eukaryota; kingdom Metazoa; phylum Arthropoda; class Insecta; order Phasmatodea; family Phasmatidae; genus Medauroidea; species Medauroidea extradentata. Next base: position 34,555 of record PNEQ01092970.1, read on the forward strand.
ATAGTGCAACAATGGTAACATCTCATATTACTGAATACAGTTGTCATTCTTAGTCACAGTAAAGATTATGTGAACCAAATAGAAATATCCTATAAGTTAACTGCAAAAGTAAATATGTCAATAAAATGACCATATTTTTTTATTCACACACTTAATTTATTCATTGTAATCTTTTTTCTGCAGTTCAAACAAAGTTTGAGGGTTTTGTTGCGGGGGGAATGTATGTATACACCTCGGACTCGCATAGCACTGATTCACTTACCGAGAATTCACACAATGTGAGAATAAAAATTACCTTTAAAGATTCAAACAGCACAACATAAAACTCACTTAACGCGAGCGGAAATTGATGCTTAAATCTGTCGCTGTAAGCTTGCAGTCACACGCTCACGTGTGAATGCCGCTCGTGTGACTGCAAGACAGGCCGGTGTATCAGGTTTCCTGTACTGTTATCTTTTCAAGACAGTAATCACTGAGCGTGCATGCACATGAAACACGTGATATTTTTTTTTTGAGCCACCGGCAAACGTCTCGTGTAATAAGCTACAGTTATTTTTTTTAATAATTCTTCATGATGGTAAAGTTTTGCTGTGTTACTGATAGGTGACATTTATTTGTTGTGAACATGAAACATGCAAAAGAAGTGCCGACTGACAAAGTAGTAGCAGAGAGGAAGACAATTTTAGTAGTAAAAAAATTAAGTTTTTAGTGCTCTAATAACCATGAAGGGAACACTGTAATCGGCCGTGCCTTCTGACGAAATGAACTTACAGTGAGAACCATTTTGAAAAGTAGAATTTTTCTCCAGAAACTGTTGACCTCAGGTGCGTTAACTTCTATGGAAATGAGAGTGCAGAATCAGACACCGATGATGAGTCTTGTCTTAGTGGTATTTGGAAGAAACTACTGTATTTGTCGGCATATAGGACGACCCCGCATATAAGACGAATCATGGTTTTGAAGGTACAAAATCTGGAAAAAAAAGTAAATTACTAAATTTGAAATTCCCGACAGAAAAATATATTTTCCTTTGCCAGAAACATCAAAAATTTGGTTTTAATCTTTTCAATGCAGTTATTACCGTCAGATAAACATCATATTTGACACATAAACGAAAAACATTGGCTACTACTGCCCTCCAGGCGCCCACTAGCCAAGGAAATGCACGGCAGCGGCCGACTTGATGGAAGCTGTGCCCGACTTGGCAACGTCAGACTGAGGCACGTCGCGCGCTACATGACGACACCTGGCTACAACAGATGCTTGCAAGGTCATTGCATTCCTGTGCGCTGTTGTCTGCCAGCCTAGCACTAGACGGTAGACACATGAACGTGTGGTACGGTAACTAGATCCTAGTTTTTTTCGCCCGAGAGTTTTGTGCTTGCGAGACAAATGATGTAAGCATGCTGACCTAGATCCTAGTTTTCTCCGCCCGAGAGTTGTAGGCTGGCGAGACAAAGTGTATCGCACACGCTTCGCTGCGACAAGTGTCCTTTATTATGAATGGCACTCATCAAAATTTCGTACCGTAAATTTTTTTAAAAAATGGGGCACTCGTTTTTATTTGTGATGAAAAATGCAATATTCTTTAAACATCATACAACTTCACAGCTTACAGCTTAGCTTTCAAATGATTTTTGGTTACCAAAAATTTTTGCACCTTCATATAAGACGAGTAGCAATTTTTGAAGGCCAAAAATATGTAAAAATAGTCTTACATGGCGGCAATTACGGTACGTCCTAATTTTAATAGAGAATAATTCAGTGGTTTTCAGCGTGTTGAGAGACAGTTGGAAGAAGTAGCAGAGAAAGTAGTTGAAATAGGAAAATAACTTGGTTTGAGCAGCTTGACGCCACAGATGCCAACAAACTGATCACTTCACAAGTGAAACTCACTGCAGAAGAACTCACTGAACAGAATGAAATGAGACGTAAAGAGATAGAAATTGGTGATGATACTGCCCCTAAAGCCGAACCAGAACTGACAGCTTAAAACCACTTACTATAATAACCACAACCATTGTACCCATACATCCTCATAATCCTCTTCTACTTGACGCTTTCGAATCCTCCCGCCTCATATCACTTCAACCATTGGCCGCTAGTTGCATCAGCATCGGTGCATCGGCAGTCACACCCTAGTCAGCCATGTCTCTCTGCCCGAGGAAGCTGCTCTAAGCAGCGAAACGTCGCGATACGCGCTTCCGCGATTATGTGTCGTCCTATTTGTGTGTGTATCTGTCAAGTACTAAACCATGAGTACTTGTTCTTCTGTCTTTTGTACATGCTGATAGCCTAGCGGCCTCTTCCTTTGTTTTACATTACTACATCTTTATGGTCACAAAAATGCTTCTCGTGAAAATAATGTGATGGTTTTAGTACCTTGCCAAACATGTAACGTTCTTGCTTTGGCACACAAAGCATACTACATTTCTACAACAAACTATTATAGTTTCTTTTGCAAATGAGCACAACACATCAATTAGGCATTTTGTTGACAAGTACTATTAATTCAACATTTCGTTGGTTGCAGAATTTGCTCATTACACAAACCTCATATATAAATGTAAACTTAATGAACAAGTGTGCATTTATTACCACAGTCCTGAATATGTATAGTTGCGTCCAGCACATATCTTCCGAGGCAAATGTCAAGATCTTAATTTTTTAACACTTCATGCCACTTCTCATATCCTATCCAAAATAATTATACAGAAAAAATTGCCATTCTCCCTATCTCAATTCTTTAGCCATACTGATGAACTGGTGGTGATTATGGTAATTCAGTGAACTAAAACAGTTATGGAGAGGACAAAGAAAAAGTGTTATTAGTCAGGCAAGTGTCGAGACCTGTACTGACATGATTCATATCTGATACAACTGTTACAAAAAAAAAGTGTTTTGATGACTAATTTTAATGTTCATTCAACTGTTAAGTGATTTATGTTTTTTTCATAAATTTGAATTTGTTATATGTACATTTTTTATTTCCTCACTGATGTTTAATAGTGTTAGTAGGCTTGGGACGTTGCAAATAAAGTACTATAACAATGAATAGTCGTGTGTTTGATTATCCAGAAAATGTTATAGTTTCATATTTGTGACATATAAATGTAACTTCAAATGATGGCTATAGACAAACATAGTAACAATTTATGAGCGTATAAACTTATAAACCTAAATAGTCCAATACTCACAACTACGGTAGAGCGAAGCCTTGTGGTGCCCAATAATGGCCTCGCCAAATAGCTGCCATCGCAAAATTGCATTCAACCGTTTTTACAAAAAAACAAACAAAATAAAAGTGTTTCTTCATGTTAAAATACTTTCTAATCATTTGTAATAAAAAATCAACACTTTTTTTAACAGTGTAATATATATTTATTTAAAATATGTACATTGTATGGATCATTTACATGCCAGATAGCAAACATGAACATTCCTTATCCAAAAAACAATAAGCATTGTCAGGTAAAAATTCTTTAATTACCGTATCACTAGAGTTTTTTTGTATAAATATGTACAGTAAACCCTTGATCTGATGTCGGATCTAACGACATTGGCGATCTAACGACATAATTTCCAGGAACCGTGGAAAAATTCATGTTTTAAAAATTTATCAAAGCTAAGCAAAGTGAAATAGATCGCAGTAAAACGTTAATTAAAAATAATTATGTGTACATTAAACAATAACAAAATGCAGTTATCATAAATTAGTAATATGCAGCTGTGAAACAAAAAAAAACTGTTTAAAACTGCTAGAGACTTCGGCTGGAATATAGTTAAAGCGCGCGGCGGGTGCGTAGGCCGCCCGCGTAACACCGACATATGTGAGAAGTGATGACTAATGCTGCCTTATCTCCTAATGCTGCTCCTCACTTCTCCACACTCCCCCCTGCCTGAACATCCCTCTCACACTCCTCCACGTGTCCTTATCTGAGCTATGCAGTTCGATATGCGACATGGCGTAGCAGTGGTAATTTACAACCATTTTTGAGGAACCGTAAAAATTTGGGGTCAAAAAATTTAAGGAAAATTGTCCGTGTTGCAATTTCCTTTGTGAGTGCTGTACTGTAAGAAACACGCCGCTAAACATAGAAAAATCCCTCCTGACTGTCTACGCTAGCCAATAAACATTCACACCAGCCCCCCCCTTTTACCAACGAACAAGCCACATTGTGCTTGCGTGTGCGCGTATGAACTGCCGACTGTCTGATAGTCACGTGCAATTTGCATCTTGTCTCGCCACATGTTTGTTTTTCCTCTCCCACTCGGCGACTCTCTCCCGTGTTTCCGTGTCTTGTGATAGCCAAGGGGAATGGGGGTTGAAGAGACGACACTGTTTTTTTCCGCCCTCATTACAGCATGGCAAAAAAAAAAGACCAGCATTGCACTCAGTCCGTGAAAGAAAAAATATCCAGCGTTATCTCATCTTTTTTTTCTCTAGCTGCAGAATTGAGCTCGGCTTGACCTTGACAACTTCCGCTGTATTATTGATCACTCGCCATGTGGCTATGAAAGTACTGCGGCGTAAAACTGTCTTTGACGCAAACACAACAGTCCCGTCGCCGTGTGCAGCATGTGGGCTGATAAGGTTTTTGTTTTATGCTCGCTCGACAGTGGAGCGACTGCAGCCAGTGCGCTGAGAGCCATTTCATCTCTATTAACAGTACAGAGCATTAAACTGGTGTGTTATGCATAGTTTCGTGATTTTTCCAATAGGCCTACAACTTTCAGTAACTGGTAATTCAGTCATTATTTTATACATGACAGCACCTTGAAATGTCCATATTTTGCTCTTTTGAGTGGCTCTAAATTCACGTTCATAATAGGCGTTTGAGTTTTTAAAATATACAGACATTTTTTTAAAATGTTTGTTCTTTAATATGCACTTTTATTAATATTGCATAAATGCTTATAATGACGACAGGCTGTAACAGTTCTTGTGCAATAAAAATAAAGACTCAATGGCTGTACTGAAAGGTTTTAAAATCGTTGTCGTATACATGCACGTAAATTTGACGAGTTGTTCTGTTGTGGTCTGAATGTGCTTCGCGCGAGACAAGCAGCATTAATCACGTGTGCACGATCTGCCCGGAGGCAAGCTAAGGCCATCATACACAACCAGACCGAGTGCGCCGCTCTGCCATGCATGTCATGGTGGGGAATTTTGGGGTACCATTTCATTTGGAAAACACCTTTTCATCGTACTAAAATATAATTTCAATGAAAACTTTTTTTAAGTCGGTAATTGTTCTACATAAATTAAAAAAAAAGCTTAAATTTTTTTTATTTGCTTTGCGGGGGGGGAGGGGGTATAATTGAGTTACCTCGGGACTAACAACGTCTGTGATCTAACGACACAATTTCCTCGCACCATGCAATGTCGTTAGATCGAGGGTTTACTGTGATGCATTTCATGTATAGGTCGTTTGCGATAAAGAGAGTACTGAAGGTTTAACCTTTGAAAAAAATCACTAGCTGTTACTGCGTATAATTCAACATTAACAAAAGTTACCTTTTTCGTTGTACAGTTGGCAGTGAATTGCCTAATGTAGTTCTGTGTATTTCCTTATTAAAACGTATCAATACTAAAATAAAATCTACCCCATTTGCCTTGTTTGTGTTTTTATAATTAATAAAATATTTTCATCAAGCTTCGTGGGTTCCTACCGACTGCACACTTTATCTTACACACAAACATCAAGTGACGTGTCCAGAGAGGTTAGATATTTCCCGTCGTTAGCTGTTGCACGCGGAAAGCTACGAATTGGCTGAAAATAGCAGTTTAGCAGGGCTTTCTTGAGTGCTCACTTTATTCGGAACCACCTATATATGTATGACAATACATTTTCTACAGAAGTGTATGTATACTGTTGCTGGAAACACTCCCAAAGTGGCAGAGTGATGCATATCAACAGTGCAATGTAAGAGAGGAGTGTGACCTTGTAATATATGTGCTCTCTCCAATATCATCTCATTGTGCGTCGTCCTGTTGCCCGGATGGTGGGAAAGGTGACAATAACATACACATTCCAGTGGGTGTGCCTACAATGTGCGGTCGCACGGGTCCCGGGAGTCAGTATCTTGAGAACATCATGTTTGACACTGATCGCTTTACACAGCTGATTGTAGACCACTCCAGTGTCTAGGACATGGTTTCAAAAACTCATATGAAGCAAATGAGAGTGGAAAAAGTTGGGAAGAGATCGGAAAAGGCATGTGTAGAATGTGGGACGAATTTGGACCACATGAAAAGCAACAGCATTGTACGTGTATATATTAAATATTTATTAATAATATTTTCATTTTGACCCAGCGAAATCGCACAGTAGTAACAAGTTAGCCTCGCATCTGTGAGGATGCTGGCTGTAATCCCACTTTACCAATCCTGATTTTGGTATTCTATGATTTTACGAAATTAAATTACGCCACAGTGCTTACCTCTATGTATACGAGATGTAAAGTCCACTCCAGTTTTTTTTTTTTTTTTTGCAATTTCTAATATAGTTTGTCATGTTGGCTTTGATTACTATTCCGTATAACAATTTAGGTAGTTGCAAATATATGTGTCAACAAATTTTGTACTTCAGACATATAACTTTTCTTCATTGTAATATTTTAGGTGTAGATCTATATGCTTTGATTTCGTCTGGAGCTCTAAACGTAAATAATAATGCTTTTCAAGTAGCAGGTTAAATAAAGTTTACTATTAATTTATTTACAATGGTATAGCAGTATTAAGTTACATGTTCTGTCAAATTTGTTGCTCGTTTACTCGTTATAACAATACGAGAAATCAGTAGTTTCAGCCTTCAATAAAACTTTTTTTTTTCTGTAGTTCTTACATTAGAAAATAAAATCAGTACTATTAACTAATTGCAAATACAGCACAAAAGTACACCCTAGGAACACTATTTTTAACGCAAAGTAATTACTTAATTACTTAAGTGCACTATGTACCAAAAAAAAATTTCTTAATTTTATTATTTGTACTAAACACTCCAACTGTTACACAGTTACCTAAAGGTCATTTCTGGAAATTAAAATCATGGCTCCAAAGTATTTGCATAATCGCATGTTTAATTCCCAAGTTTTATACATTAAAACATACTGTAATTTTAATTTAAACCAATAATTTATAAAAAATTATACACATAAATGCATGTAAAATTAAACACAGGTCTATGTACAGTCACAAAGGTATCATCCTGTAGCCTGAAACAGTTTCACTTAAAAAAAAATTTTTTTCATTCCTTTTTTTTGATTAGTTTATGCATTGGTAATTCGCCACAAACGTTAAACCGCTACTTTGACTAGTGATAGTGTCCTGCAAATATAAAATTGTGGATAATTTTTTTTTTGGTCCTATAATGGTCAGCGATTCATCAAAAGAAGACCTCGACGTTCAATAATTATCAAAAAAAAAATTTTTTTCATACTCCCAAATACTGTTGTATAATGTTAAAAACCTACTACTGTTTTCACTATCACTATGGAATGGGTGAACCTAATAGTATCTTGTCGTTGTTTTTGAAATACTACCGTCAGCTTCTAATGTGCAAACAATGGTGAGTTTTGAAAACGTGCTGACTACACTGCATGAATCTGTGCACTGAACTGAGTCTCGGTACTAGATCCGTCCTGTTGGGCAGGATAGTGCGGTTGGGTATAAGACATCTGGGGAAATTTGATGCATTTATGCAGGTCTCGTGAAAACGGATGTGTCCCCAAATTTAATTTGTCACTCCCGTTAACACATATATTACCAAAGTTATGGGCTACCACCCAAACACTACTTCATTTTTGCTTTTTTCAAATGAATACACGGACCGGGGCTGTACCCTAGCTGTGTGCGGACATCCTGAGGACCGGGCGAAAACTTAAAAATATCTACATGCATTGCTGCTTATGTTCCTCTTGCCTGATCTTCACGTGTCACACTGCTATTAGCTACACAATACACACACCACCCTCCAGAGACTAATTGGAACCCACGTCTCTTCGTGATTGGACATCCAGGAAAAATTTATTACGCAATATACTCAAACAAACAAGGAAACCTTGGCTTGTTGGTACCCGGCCAATCTGCCATAACTGGTTAAAGTTAAACCCTTGCACACACCGGTAGATAAAAAAAAGTCTGATTTTTCCTCTGGTCCTGAGCTCCCAAAGCAACGCAACACATACTCACGTGCTTAAAAACCCAAGATAATGAATTAAATTTGTTCCTTGAGTTGAGTAATTATTACAGATATCGTTAAAATTAACACCTGCAGGTATATATGAAAAATAAAAATATAATAGGAAATAGAAATACAACAAAAAAAAATACATTTATCTAGTATTCCCACAAAACATGAAAAACGTACAGTGTTACATCATAAGGAGATTTCATCTAACCTAATATCACTTTGGCCTGGGAAGAAAGCTGGGGAACCTACTGTGTGTGATATAGGGGCTCTGAAATATCTGCCAAATGGTGATATTTTTTTAAACTGGATCACAGTAGAATATTAATCATTACCACAGAAGAGGAGGAGGTCTGCGAGCACTGTCAATGAAGCAATATTCTTACACACTCAACCAATGTCTATAAGTGAACCGAAATTCAAATACCTTCAGGAAATGAAAGACGACATAGAAAAGGACCATCAATGCTTTCTATGATAGTCTACCTTTCAAACCTGACAAGAAGAAGACATGAGAAACAAAGTTCAAAAGCAGTAGTGTCATGTTGTTGTGTAACATCACAGTGAAGATTGTTCCTTGCATAGGCAGTGTCCACCTGTATGTCATGCCTCTAGTAGACCATGATGCTTAGCAGCATGGTTAGGGTTTGTATGTGAATTGTGTTTATATTTTGTGACATGATTAGAGGACATGACCATCATTATGTCATGCTTCTTGGTGACCAAGACGTAATGCGTGTATGGCATGGGATTTCGGTATTCTTTTTAATTGTATGTGTATTGTTGACAATGACATTGTAATCTCCACTGAAAGAAGAGAGAGTATTAATGGGAGGTTGTTTACAGTCACTTTATTTCCTATTGAATGTGTTGTGTTAAAGTGGAATTTGATTAATCACTAAGTAAGAATAGCTTGACGCATGATGCGCGGCATCGTTTTGTTGTTCCCAGCCTCCGCCTTGCCTTAAGCCAGTTCCCTTCTCCTTCTCCCACAGCTTGTCCCATCTCTCCCTACTATCCCGCACATGTTTCATGCTTTCCGCACTAGGCAGCACCCTTAATATTTTTCCGTGTGTCCATCCTCTGCTAGTCCGTTCATGTCCTTGTCCGAGGCAGATAGGATGGCATTGTTGGATAAATGGCACGCCGCCTGGATACACACTACCCGCAGCACACGCAGCTGAGCTCAGAAGGAAGGGTTACCACCCCTACAAGCAACCTCTGCCGCCAGCCACCTCATGCGCGCATCGAACCAGCGCATTCCTGCCTCCATGACAGCCGGCCAATCAAGAGCTCTTTCATCATTTCCACGCCCATCAGTTAGTGTATAAAAGACGCAACTTTTGCCGAGACAGACAGTGTTCCTGGGTCGTCGAGACCAACACTCCTGAGCTCAAGCCGAGTGCTTCCCGAGCATTGTTCCTGGGTCGTCGAGACCGGCAGTATTACTGCACTCGAGCAGCACAGTGTTCCAATCGACGAGTGACACTCCTGCCCTCAAGCACGATTCTAGTGCTCCTGCACTCAAGCCGAGTTCCAGTCTAGAGCCTCGCTGCGCCGGCCGAGACTTGACACTCTAAACCCTGGCCGATTTCTCTGCTCAGCTTATTTCTGCTAGTTGTTATTACAACTTTCTCTCGTCGGGAAGAAGAGGTATCCAGCTTCCGCTACCCTTCGACGGATTGTGTCCGCGAGAAGTTGCCAGTCGCATGAGAGAAAAGCCAGAATCAACCTCTACACAAGCCAGCAAGACGTCAAGCCGAGCTTACGTCCACGGCCTAGGCTCCCGTCGGGCTCTAGTGCTTTTCAATTGCCGCTTTCCGCAGCCTCCCGGAAAATACGACTTGGCACAGGGTGGTTTTATTGTTCTTTTGAGCAATAAAACACAGCTAAACGGACCTTCCCTTTTGTCTGCTTTAGCTCTTCACTCCCTGTTCCTTTCTCTCACCCACTTCCAATTCTTTTCTTTTCGAGTATACTGCAGTTTGGGTCTGTAAAGTAAGTACACTTGGAGACCGGAAGCTAACTCCTGTTCTGGGAGACTGTCACCCCATCTATCTACTCCATCCGCGGCTTCTTGTCAGCGGTGGAACAGCACTACACTGGGCAGGTCTCTCAGAAAGGAGGTTCACCACACCGGCATCCACCACCGCGCATAACCAAGAACCAGAAATCGTGGTTTACATTGGGGAGCCCGAGTCCCATTCGGGAAACAGCGGCTGGGATAGCTGCCGTGCTTTACATTGGACTCAGTAGTTCCTCAACGTGAAGCACGTCATCTGGAGTCACGAGTCTTATTTTTTGCTTAACCTGTTGGCCTTTTGGAACCCTTTAGTTTGTTGACGCAGTTACTCTGGACACCTGCTCTCTTTTCAAGTAACGTCTCTCACTATACTTCAAAGGTAAATCTAATCCAAGGTATGCCTAAGCATAGGGCAGGCAAAAGACAGGCCGCTCGTGCCAAGCTAGCAGAGTTAGTAAAGGAAGTTCTGGCCACACCAAACCCCTACACAGGGATCTATCTACACGGCTCTGAAGGACGTTGCTGCAGCTGAAAGACGAGGAGAGACTGTGGAGGGTGTCATCCTGCTCATCAGGTCTCTGGAGGTGCCACCGCTCCTCGAACCCCTTCCTGATACCCCTCCCAAATCAGTCCCTCACGCCCCACTACCTCCTCTCACGTCAAAACCCTCACCTTTTCTTCCAGGAATCCTTCTTGCCAGAGAGTTCCTATTACTGCAGTTCCTGTACAACCTTGTCCGACGAGGACCAGAACCAAGCCTACGCTGCGACCTCCAGCACCGAGACCCCCAGTGTGTGGCTTCACTCCTGCAGCTCGTCCGGGCCAACAGCAGAAATAGAAGGGAATACAGCTACCCTTTCCTATATCCCGGGTTAGTCCATGTCCTAGTCTCCAACTAACCCAGAAGTAGACTGCTCGTTGACTTTCGCCCAATGAGATAATGTTACTACTTCCCAACCCCCACCATGTGGGGCATCAAGCTCCTATGTATTCCAAATCAGTAGTTTGATACCTTCTATGTGCCAAATTACAAATAATATACTAAAATTATTTTCTCCGTGCCTGTGCTTGTACCACTGTTTACACAGATGGATAGAGATGATGCTGTTATGACATTTTACAATAGTTACTAACAAATACCATAACACTGTTAGTGTCAATGTTTTTTATCCCTTCTGAAAACTTTTGATTTCAACATGTAGGAGATTTCATGAAATCAACAACAATATAAGATGATAAAAGATTAGTGATACACGTTTTCATATAAAGTGAACATTGACGTCAGTCGACCTCTCTGCAGACAATTAGGCTGCTTTGCCATCATGACAACACAGAGACTAAAAACTTCCGATGTTCACATCCCTTTCTCTCTCAGTGAACACAACAGATCTGTGGTCTTGAGTGTTGCAAGTGCGGGCAGTGTTTACACTCAGTGTAGCAGGGAAATAAAGCCAGTAAAAACAGTGGCAGAGAAGTTTAGTGATAATTTCCCATGGCTGCATTTAGGTTAAGTGTACAACGTTATTTCTGTATCCCGTATATATTTAAGTATGAATATTGTGGTGACATTTTACTGTATTTACTGGACACACTTTTGAAAGGTGTTGTGTTTTGTGTATGTCTGGTTTTTACATATGTGTTAATTATTATTGATAATGGCACAATCGAGTATGCAAAAAGTGTGTTTCGTTTTGGTTGTGCTAGTCGAAGTGAGATTCGCGAGATTGTCATATTGACATGTCATAAGTGGAATCTCTAGGCTACGCAAGGAGGGCAATTACGCCCGTATGGACCAGTTGCGCAAAACTTTCAGAAATTCCTTCCCTCCAGGAAGTGTCTGCAACAATAGCTGCCCCCACCCCCCCTTCCTGACTGACCTATTCTCCACGCAATGTGAATACAAATGGTCTGAGTGTGTGCAAAAGGCTTTAGTTGATCTGAAGGAAGTATTCGCTCACTGCCATGTACTGGCACACATCGACCCGGAGGGCAGACTGATTGTTCAGACACATGTAAGTATGGCAGGAGCAGGGGTGGTCCTCTGTCAGCTGGGCAACCACAGACAAAAACGTGTCGTGAAGTATAGTAGCGCCAAGTTTTGAGAGACTGAAAAACGCTACCATTACAATGAAGGAGGGTACTATACCGTGGGATCGTATTGGGCACTAAGGAAATACCAACCCTACCTGGAAGATAGACCATCCACATTACGTACAGACAGCAAATGCCTCACCTGGTTGTATATCATGCAGGGCAGAAGAGATAAACTGATGCGATAGGCACTGATACTCCAGTCGTTTGATTTTACCTTTGAACATGTGTCAGGGAAGAGAAATGAACTCCGTATTCCCTGTCAAGAGAACCCAGGGAAGACAAGGTGGTAAGAGACGACGTAGGCACAGACACACTGTTTCCCTTAGAACGAGGAAAGAGCCAGGAACATGCTAGGTTGTAGGTGATAACACATGTTGGGGAAGAGGACACATGGGCTAGCATAAACGAGTGGGTGAAGCAATAGTAGATGATGTCGCACACTGCGCAATGAATAAGGGAACAATGTGAACAAGGAATGGTGGAGCATACGAGGGTGGTAGATAACATTATCCAGACAAAGTCACCAACTGATAATGCTCCTGGGAAGTTGTATGTACCTCCAGAAGCCAGGGAACTACTACAGTTTACCCACAAGCATGGAATGGCGAGCCACCCCGGAGTAGAAGAGACCCTGCGGGAGACCACGAGCCAGGGGTACAAAAGACAGACGGCATATAGCCATGTGCCAGGAATGTCAGTGCAAGGAAGCCTGGAGAAGGGATGGTGTGGAGCAAGAAATTACCTTGACTCCCACAACCCCATTTTGATGCATAGCATTGGACCTTATGGGACAATATCCCAGAATACCTAGGGGCAAGAGATTTATCCTAGTGGTTACTGACCTGTTCACACAATGAATAGAAGCATACCCTCTCAGCAAAACACAGTGCAGTACTACAGGTGACATTGTACGGAAGAAATTTTTCAACCGTTGGAGATACCCTGAAGCACTGTTGACAGATAATGGCTCGCAGTTCACGGGACAACGGTGGAAAAAGAGGTGCCGCAACTTGTTCATCCAACACGAGACAACACCCTTCTATTACCTTAGGGCAGACTCCACTGAGCGTTGAAACCAGGACCTCAACGTTCAACTCTGACTGAGGGTTGGAGATGACCGTACTAACTGGCACCTCCACTTACCAGATTCATTGCTTTGCATGCGAAGGAGGACAAACACTGCCACAGGAAAATTCCCAGCTGAACTAGTACAGGGCCAGAACTTAGAAAGGCCCAGGGAGCCTGCAGAAGAGGAAGAGGTGGAGACCCAAGCGGGGTGGCGCGACAAGTCAAGCACTGCGAGACAGCAAGAGCACATCAAGAGGTGTACGTGCGGAAGATCATCCCAGACACATTGTGGCCACCCAAGCCTCTACTACCAGGAGGACAGGTGTATGTGCGGAATTACCCACTGTTGGCAGGGGTGCCCAATTACAGTGCGGGGCTAGCACAATGATTTATCAGGAAAGCCCCCTGGCAAAACATTTACTTACAGAGGGACACTGGAAGGAGAATACGTAAAGTACATAGAGATGATGAACTGAGATGAGCACCGCAAGAACTCCCGTCAACAGAAACAGAGGCTGAACACCATGAGGAGGAGGGTGAGGCAGCAGGACACAGGACACCGCCTCCAACAATAAGAAGCCCGACTCCAGGGCCGGCCATCTCAGACGCTAAAGCTACCTCTCGCAACCCCAGGGACTACATATTCCCGGGAGCGGAAATATGTCCCACAAAATGGCCGCATCTCGTGTTACGTAGAAAGAAACTGCCAACCAGTGCCCCTACTGCCATAATCATATTATTCTTAGGCGCAATATAAAATTTAAATACACAATTAAAATTATACAAGAAAACAGACTCGTTACAAACTACACAGGGTGCTCGTAAATCAATAATGTTAAATGACATAGCAATGGTCTGAATACAACCATTATTACTGGTGCTGGTAGTTCTTAGTATTTTAAGCAACAAAATAAATGGCTCGGCCCATCAGCAAAACAAATAATAATTGTACAAGAATTACAACTTACAGATTAATATCAAGTAGCTGCCCTGGTTCGAATTTTGCCGACCATTCGTGTTTATAACCATGGATACATTGGGTCTAGACCTGCCATTACCTCTGCTCAAAGACAGCAGCGAACATAGCCAATAGCAATAAACAATAAGTACAGTAAACCCTCGATCTAATGACACCTCACAGTTCCAGGTAATTATGTTGTTAGATCGCAGATGTCGTTAGTCCCGAAGTATTTAATTCTGATCCCCTGCCTTTCAAAATAATATATGTAAAAGTGTTTTTTCTTAAAGTTTATGTAGAACAATTACTTACTTAAAAGAACAAGTTTTTTTTTTATTAAAATTACAATAGATGCACAATTTTATGAACCCTGAATTTTACGAAGGTAACAATTTTACGAATATACTTTCGGAGAACCCTAAAAGAATCATAAAAATTGTCCACAAAATTAAATTATTTTGGTGAAAAAATTAATTTAATTGCTAGGCTCAACAGTTTAAAATGCTATTTTGAGTAAAGACCATATGTAGGAGTTTTAACATCACTGTCCTAACTATTGCTATATTTAAAAACATTGGTTAAAGCTGTTAAAAAATGTGGCAGCGCACATCGGAGCACAACGTTCGGCCTGCGAGCAACATTATGTCACACAGTTTGTCCACCCCTCATTTTTTTATGTTTATCTCACGGCCGGAGTCGGGAGCCGGCAGCCACGCCTCTCCCCCAACCTACCCTTCCCGGCCAGTCTCGCTGACCCTACAGTCCCAAATTTATTTTCTGTGAAATGTGGCTGTGGAGAAAGGTGGGAAACAAAACAGCCGCTGCCATATATCTTCAGAAACCTCAGCGTGAGAAACAACTTGCACTGCGTTTCCCGGAAACTGTAAGTCAATATCCTTACCCCTTACCGAATATTTGCCCAGCAGACATCGAACCGGGGTGTGTGTGACTGTATGAATGCCAAGCTAAGTGAAGGTAAGACAAAAATAAAAGAGTGGGACACGTTATCAGAACTACCCATCAGCTGGACACAAGTCTGGAAGTAAACTCGACTTGGCAATGGTTAAAAAAAAGGCTTGAGTGACTCAGTTTGGACTTGTTGACAATGCCGTTTTTATATTAACTCGACTCACGTGTTCACGCGCGGTCACAATATCTGGGCATGCCATCATTAAAAGGGCACAAGTACCGAACACAGTACAGCACAAAGGCTGTCTTCGAAGTCCACTTCATTTTAAGGCAATGAAACCTCAGTGTACGATAAAAGTTTTATTCATTCTTTTGATGTTGCAATGGAACGTACACCAACCTTGTGGCCTCCGAAAAAAATATGTTCCGTGCGTTATTAATTTTTTTTGACAATTCTTGTGAACCTTTTTATGTTCATTTATTTTTTCACAAAATACTATGAACTTAAAGACTGCATGATCGTGAGAAAGGCAATCTGTGCTTGATTTTCTGTACAGGGAGGAGAGAGAGTGAAGAAGTGGAGGGAGTAGTAGAAAAGGCAGCGTTAGTCATCGCATCTCACATATGTAGGTGTTGCGCGGGCGGCCTAACTCACCCGGCATGCGTTACAACTATATTCCAGCCAAAATTTCTAGCATTTTTTTCACTTTTTTTTTTTTCGTAGCTTCATATCACTAATTTATGACAACTACAATGTGTTATTGTTTAATGTAGGAACAATTATTTTAAAATATTGTTTGACTGCAATCTATTGCACTATTTTTTTTTTATCAATTTTTAAAATATTGATTTTCATTTTTCCAGGGTTCCTGAAAATTATGTCGTCAGATCGCAGATGTCGTTAGATCGGGTGTTTACTGTATTAGGTAATGCACTCACTTGGTGATAAGTCAAAACAGTTGACAAAATATTTCTTTGACTATATGAGTCTTACAAACGAAATATTAAGTTATATTTTAGTTCACTATGTTTACTAATGTTGACTCTCTGCAATTAAAATGCACTCTCAGCACATTATGACATTCTTACTACGTACCTTAGATGGTGTCGTTAAACTCTGAAAAACAGTTTACCCAACAATTGCGCACTGGTAAATATTTTTTAAGGCAGGGATGAAAATGTACACCTTTGTGCTCTAATGGTGTACTGCATTAGCTGAAAATAATTTAAATAGATTTAATGATGAGTCCGAAAGTGACGAATATTCTGGCAACCGGTGTTGCGGGTGCAGACAACATTGGCATGATTTAATTTATCACTAGTTCTTGCAATGACAAAGACTTAGACGAACTATTCATACATAAAGTGTCAATTGCATGAACCCCATTTTAAGTTTTAAAACTTAGAAGTAATTTATTGCTATTGAAAATTCACAATCTCAAATTTTTATGAAATTCTGTATGGAGTTTTAAATCTGTATAGGGCATGGGGATAGTAGTTTTTAAAACATGATGCACAGACATTAATATTTGTATATATTTAAATTATGATTCAGTGTTGTTAACATTCTTGGTGTATATTATTGTCATGGAAATTGAAGAAGATATTCTTGTTAAATTAACTCCATATTATAAAAAGTTCTAACCAATGTTGCCTACATTAAAAATGTACTGATATGGTACACTATACATACTCCCAGTTTTCAAGGCATCAAAATTATGTTTTCGTAATGTACGTTTAGCATTATTTTTATTTTAGCAATAAATATAAGTTTTTTAGAAATGATATATTGGCAATAACCCGGCACTGCTGTATGCCATATTTTGACTTAAGTTACACGAATAACACAATCCGACTGCGGGTGTTTTGGGAGCACACAAGGTGATACACATGTGAGCACGTTGCTGCTTAGGTGGTGGCTGCCACATACAACTGGCAACACTGCAGCACTCTACTGGCAACACTGCAGTGTTATAACTACGTATTTCCAGCTCATGTAATGTGTGAACTCTCTCGTCCCTTCATGATACCTTTACGGCCAATTATTTACGTCGACAATTTGTGGAGAGGAAAAAGGATATGCCAAGGGTGTAAGATAAGAATTTCCACCACTATTGACAAGACATGGACAGCAGGAGACAGGTTATGAATATGAGAAAAGTAGTGAGTTAGAAAATAACAAAAACTAAGAGGGATGTGATGTGGGATCTTCAAAATGTGTTATCTAACATTGCTTTTATATCTGGTATCTAATCACCACAGCAGTACAGCAAATGTTCTTAGATGAAACATTCATGTCCATACAACTGGTAACTTGAACTGCACAATGTTGAAATGATTCATCGTTATTCCTTTTGTAATGTTCAATACAAAATTGACATAGTAGCTGCTCTGCTATCTTCTGCATCCCCTTCTCTTAATGATCCAATCAGCTGGAGAGAAAATACAACTCAAGGTCAGAGTCTTGTTGACAACAGGTGGCAGGAAGCTCCGTCCAATATCTTCCATCCAGGGCTTGCTAAAGTTATAAATGTCTGCCGTAAAACGTATTGTGGCGAGTGCTGTTACTTGTAATGTATTTTCACATTTTGTTAAATATATATTAGTACAGAAACATTCACGATCACTGTTAGCCACTGAATGTCTTTTTATTATATTAGCAAAGGAGTTAATAGAATGTTTACCGGGTCACTGTTATATTACAGCAAAATTGTCTAAATTTGACTGCATTATTTTCTGTGTATTGTTGGTTTTTCTGTGTATTTTTGCTTCTTGCTAACAAGAACTGCATATTCGCTCAACAGTACGGACCTAGCACATTATTTACAAAATTGAAGAATTAAATCAACCATTAAATATCATACGACATAGTTCTTGTATTGTTGACGCAGTTAGTCAGACCATGAGAGGCAGTAACTACGTTTGTTCTGTACTTTTGTGATATAATGCCTCATTATAACGTAGCCCCCTTCTATCTTCCCTTGTCACCAGTTCTTCCATATTTTCTTTGTGTTGTATCTCAGAAGTACGAGAAGAATGTATGTACATTTAATGGTGGAATGTCAGCAGCTGAGGTGATTATAATAAACAATGCTCTGATATGACTGACATGGAGATGTATAAAATCAAACAAATATGTTTCCTATAGTAATTTTGGGTGAAATGTTCTTCTAAGTACAGTTTACATTTTTTTGCAGGACTTCAATACCCTTGCAGTTGAGACTAATTCCAATACAGAGCTTGAAGAAACCAATTATGTGAGCTGTGACAATGAAGAAAGCGATGCTGTGAAGTGTGAATTTGTACAAGAAGAATTTAAGAGTGAGGTTCGTACCTTTGATTCAACTGATTGTCAGTGTTCTCAACATTGTGACCCTCTGTGCGTGTTTGGACAGTTAGAATACAACAGCCAAGTACAGGAAACAGAACATGTTTCATATAGCAGGACTCCAATAAAGGAACGAATATTCAATTGCGAACTGTGCAGTAAATCATTTCCTGAAAAAGGTGAACTTGATAGGCATGCAAGATATCGCACAGAAGAGTGTTGTTTCACTTGTGAACTTTGTGGTAAATCATTTTCTGAAAAAGATAGACTTGCTAAGCATTTGATATCTCACACGGGAGAGCGTCCTTTCAGTTGTCAACTATGTCGTAAGTCTTTTATTGACAAATATAACCTTGCTATTCATGTTAGGTCTCATAAAGGAGAGCATCCTTTCCCTTGTAAACTTTGTAGCAAATCATTTTATGATAAAAGTACCCTTGCTAGGCATATGAGATCTCACACAGGAGAGCGTCCGTTCAAATGTGAACTGTGTGGTAAATCATTTATTGGCAAATATGACCTTGCTAGGCATGTTAGAACTCACATGAATGAGCGTCCTTTTACCTGTGAACTTTG
The DNA here is from genome assembly GCA_003012365.1 of Medauroidea extradentata. Taxonomy (NCBI): domain Eukaryota; kingdom Metazoa; phylum Arthropoda; class Insecta; order Phasmatodea; family Phasmatidae; genus Medauroidea; species Medauroidea extradentata. The sequence continues at coordinate 53,703 of PNEQ01092970.1, forward strand.
TGGTAAGTCATTTTCTGAAAAAGGTAGACTTGCTAAGCATTTGAGATCTCACACAGGACAGCGTCCTTTCAGTTGTCATCTATGTGGTAAATCATTTTGTAGTAAAAGTAACCTTGCTGCGCATATTCGATCTCACACAGGAGAGCGTCCTTTCAGTTGTCAACTATGTCGTAAATCTTTTATTGACAAATATAGCCTTGCTATTCATGTTAGGTCTCATACAGGAGAGCGTCCTTTCCCTTGTAAATTTTGTAGTAAATCATTTTATGATAAAAGTACCCTTGCTAGGCATGTGAGATCTCACACAGGAGAGCGTCCATTCAAATGTGAACTGTGTGGTAAATCATTTATTGGCAAATGTGACCTTGCTAGGCATGTTAGAACTCACATGAATGAGCGGCCTTTTACTTGTGAACTTTGTGGTAAGTCATTTTCTGAAAAAGTTAGCCTTGCTAGGCATATGAGATCTCACACAGGAGAGCGTCCGTTCAGTTGTGAACTGTGTGATAAATCATTTTCTGGTAAAGGTAATCTTGCTAGGCATGTTAGATCTCACACAGGAGCGACCTTTCAGTTGTGAACAGTGCGGTAAATTATTTTCTGTAAAAATTGAATGTGCTAGGCATGTTAGATTTCACACTGGAGAACGTCCTTTCAATTATGAACAGTGCGGTAAATCATTTTCTGAAAAAGATACCCTTTCTGGGCATTAGAAATCTCACACAAAAGATCATCTTTCAGTTGTCAATAGTGTGGTAAATTATTTTCTGAAAAAGATACCCTTTCTGGGCATTAGAAATCTCACACAAAAGATCGTCTTTTCAGTTGCCAATAGTGTGGTAAATTATTTTTCTGATATAGGTTCTCTAGCTGGGCACGTTAGATCTCACACAGGAGAATGTACTTTTACTTGTGAATTGTATAAGAAATAATATATTTACAAAACATATTTGTAGACACACATCAAGGTTCATAGAATAGAACATTCCTTGTTGTTTAAACTGTGTAGTAAGTAATAATTTTTGTAATGAGCCTTGTTCGGCTTGTATGATCTTGCACCGGAGTGCATCCTTTCAGTTGTAAACTGTGTGGTAAATCATATTTTTACAAAGGAAACTTGCTGGGACGAAAACAAGTTTCATAAAGGAGGACATCTTTTCAAATGTAAACTGCGTGACAAATTACTTTTTGCAAAAGGTAACCTTGTTAGGCATATTAGGTTCCATACAGGGTACGTAGCCTTCCTATAGTTGTAAACTGTGTGGTAATTTATTTGCTGGCAGAGGTAAACTGCAAATACGTGCAAGAACTTATACACTAAAGTTGAAGTTTAGATGCCTACTGTGTTTTAATAGCCTGTATTTACTGTATGTTACTACTTTTGTAAATTTTTGGTTAAGTGTTTGTTAAAAAATTTTTTATTGTTTGTCTTTTTATTAAAAACTTACTTCATTTTTGTGCAAAATATGTTGTGTCTAATATTTAGTGAATATTGTTGTCATTCTGATGAACTGTGAAAATATGTTTATATATATGTTGGGTCTCCGCCGAAAAACTTATCCGGCGACTCCCACCATAAATTGTGTCAGGAGGTTGGATCATAGTAGAATTAATAAAGCAATAATTAAAAATGTGAAGAGTGTCGTTGTCTCAGAAAGTTATGTTAATCAATGTCTGTACTGTAGCTAAAGTGTTGAATGTTGATGTTGAATGTAAATGAAGACTGGGGGATGTGTGTATAACTGAATACCAGCTATGCAAGACTACTAGGTGGAAAGCAAATAAACATCACAAGTGATTGGCTGAACCATTAGACAAATCATGAACACAAAATAAACTTAGTACATTTTATTAAAATGAAACTCGTGGGGGGGGGGGATAAATTCCTGTACGTAGCTTCTTAAGTAAAATAAAAACAAACACTTTAAAGACCAGACTTCCACCTTGTAGCCTAGCTACATAAATTACTAATGTTTGGTAGAGCACAGCAAACCTACTGAAATAAAGTTATAACACTGCTTGGCAAACTTACTATGCGAGGGGTACTGTGGATCGAACATAGACTATCGTCCCAAACGGGTCGCGTCTCCTATCTTGTAGTGTGCATGGCAACCTTGTCACATACGATCAACTATTAATAAAGTAGTGTAATCAAGATGAACGTTCTGCAATTGGGGGCTTTCAATTAATGTTAAGGGGACTTCAGGTTGTATATTTGAAATGAAAGAATGAATTCAAAATAATTAGTGTTAACTACAAAAGATTAAAATAAGTTTTTATACAAAACTAAATATTACAATAATGAAAATAAAAATCTATAGTTTGGAAAAGATTTTTAAAGCATGAATTTACAAATAGAAGTTATTGTGATGAATTGTGAACAGGTATTTCAATAAGAAAAGATACTGCAAAGTGAATTGGTTTCTGTCATTACAGTAAATCTCCAGGTCATTGCATTGTTCTGAATCATTAAGTAAATAATTGCTGTTGTACTGGCCAACAACAAATACACACGTAAATGAATCCACGACTATTACAACAAATACCAAACATGAAAACTAAAGGGGAATTAATAATAATAGTAAAAAGAATAATAAACCGAAAGAATACTTATGGTTTTTATTTTCCTATCCAGCGAAGTCTCATCCATCTCAGGGCTACGAAGTCTTCTCATCTCATATTAAAATTTGAAAATTAAAAAATTTTTAATAATAATAAAAATTAATTAACTAAGCCAAAACTGCCATCTGGCAGCCCGAGCACTTAGGCCGTCGCCTAGCCCACCGGGGCATCGCCATGCTCGCCTAAGTCCTAAAACTCGCTAAGAAGTCTCTAAAGAAAAACTCTTAACTAAACTAAGGAAAACAAAAGCCCCACAAAAGAGAGTCTGCCACAAAGCTCGCCAAAACATGGCTGGCAGGTATTTATAACCATCGGTTGCACCGTCCAGAAGCTTTAATGATTAACCTTCCTGGAATGGTCAGCAGTGACCATTCTAGACTGGGGCAACATCTGCCCTCTCTGTCCCACACAGGGCATTCACTCGCCAGCGATGTTTGACGTCACGGGTGTGGGGATTATCCGAGATTGGAACGACAGAAATGTTCTGAACTACACAACTCGCCCGTGTATCTTCCCTACTACAACTGGTAATGTGGGACAGGGGAGCGGGGGAGTGTTGACAAAGGCATCCAGTGCCCCCGGAAGGCAGCAGTATGCTGAAAGTACCAGAAGGACCCACACCGCACGACAGTTCAGCGACACCGACACATCCATCACCACACCACTCACCTGCCTACACCTAACACAAGGCCGTTGGCCTGCGCACACTACCTGGACACTGCCCGCAAAGAAATCTACAAGCATTGCAGTGGCAAGTAACTCTGCAGGCTTCCCAAGATTGGTGAACAAAAAACTCAACCTGAGAGACTGTCAGAAAGCACTCTAGATTTCCACGATCGTTAATTCAAAGAAGTGATTTCCCAAAAACTGAATACTCTTTAAAATTATAATTCAAAATAACTTTCCTATCTGTTTCGAGTATGGATGAGAAGAAAAAACAAAAAATAAAAGCCCGAAATTTACTGTTGCGACACTACCTACCGCTCACGAATGTTTGCGACTTCGCAAGCCACCCTCGACCTATCTCTGTATAAATAAAACAAATCCTCATTAACAATTCCATTAATACATTAAACAAACTTAACAGTACCATTATTTACTCGTACGGGTGCCTGCAGATCACGAGCTAACACCAGGGGGAACTCCAATACCTTTGCCCCACTTGAACGTTAAGACTGTGGGCCATTTCATATGCATTAACAAATGTTTTTCTGTTTTATGTACAGTGTGGTGTGATGTACATACATTAAAAATTACATAAGTATCTTATTCGAAGTGGTGCGCTTGATGACAGAAGCAGTCGATGAGATGTGACTCCTCCACTGCTCAGTTTCGAAATCTTGACATAACATCATGAGTGGCTTCAGGGTAGCAGCCGCCATCTCCAAACTCTTCCTCATCAAGTCGCACTGGTACAAAGGGCACCACACTCCAATTTTCTTTCCTGCAACACAATTATGCCATGCAGCAACAAAATTGTTTTAACTACAGGGAAACCTCTTTAATACAAACCTGAAGGGACCAAAATTTTTGCTGTTTGTAATAAAGAGGTTTGTATTATCAGGTGTTGGCCAAAACCTTAAAAAGTTTCTAAAATGTTTATAATTATGTTTATCCTCTCAAAACTCTCATTCTTATCATCACAATAACCTGTTTTATCTAGAGGACTTTATTTTACATTGATTTACATATAAAGAAAATTTTATTGAACATTAAAGTTATTATTTAATTTGTATTTTCATCCCAAGGGGAACAAAAACCACTTTGTATTAATGAGAACTTTGTATTAATGAGAACTTTGTATTACATATACAGTCTTTACACCAGTTAACACTGCAAGTGGTGGGGCCTCTCTTTCAAATTCTCAAAATAAATCAACAAGAAGCAAAATAATGCCTTACACATTCTCACTTAACACATAATTACTGAAACTCAAATCATCCATCAAATATTTAAAAGTTCATGCAAAACCATCAACTTCCCACCCAAATGACAAACAAAGGATTAACAAGCAGGTTAGGAACTATTTGGACCAAAACCTATTGTAATGTGACCAGAGGTACCATTCCATATACTTTTATGAATGTTTCTTGATGTTTACTAGCTATTGCCATCTAAGGACTGCAGGTCTCAACATACCAAGGGTTGGGTGCAGCTGGTCTCTGCATGTTCGTAATAATACTATTGATGTGCTTTTGTCACCCTGGCTAAGCCTCGTTTTTCGGCAGGAGCAGCGAGAATATTAATAATATGAAATCACAGTCTCAACTTAAAGTAGTTGTTTTCTCTTTCCTTTAATGATGTAAACTCCTAACTTAATGTCTTTCAAAAAAAGGGTTTCCATGTGTAATTTCTGTATTCTATCTTAGAGTGTGAGGCCATTGTAACCTAAAATATGTACACATGCTAAACAGCATGTTGCTGAATCTAATTTAATATCAAGTATAGCTGGTATGGTGAGCCGTTGGTCAGTTTCACTGTTAATAAGTTGATGTAACTGTAGGATGGTGCAAGAGTGTTAGGGTAACAAGATGCATAAATATCCCATGCTAAAGTTATTATGACAACTATGAAATTGTAAGTCAGAAAATGTACTAAGTTCTGTAAATAGTCAAATTTGTAGTAAACTAGTGGTGTTTGGGCTCATTTGAATCAGCGTACAATTTTGTGAGATTTATCTAAGTGCGATATAAACAATTATTAAATAATTTTTCATTTCACTGGTACTGTAATTAATTTGCCCTTAGTGGTAGTGTACTCAATTCCTTGAAACATCATACAGCTCCACAGCTTACAGCTTGACTTTCAAACGATTTTTAAGTTACCAAAAATTTTCACACCGTCATATAAGACGAGTAGAAATTTGTGAAGGCTAAAAATATATAAAAATAGTCGCCTTATATGCTGGTAAATACAGTATGTGTCCATAAGACACATAAGAAGAATTGAAAACTTTTATGATTGTTAATTCTGTTGGTTAGTAACATACAAAGGAGAGTTCATTCACAAGTACCATAGTTTAAAGAAACATTTTGGTTAAAATTGATGAATATAAGCGAACAAACATTCACAAAAGAAGGAGAGAGGCATGGAATCCACTGTAGAACAGTAGCACCTTCACATATCTGTAACGCTACAAAGTGCATCGAACAAGAAGAAAAAATGCTCAAAACAAGAAAATGGAGGCAAAAAGTATCGAAGGAATAAAATAAAGTTTGTGATTGCTTCCGAAGGTGCCAAGTGACTATTGTAGGGAATCTTCAGAGGAAATATATGTTTATTCCTCATTTAGGTTTGAGCTTCATTTTTTAAATGTACTTAAGGAATGTTGTGAAGAGAACAACATTGTGTGTGCATCAAGGAGTACATTCCATGATGTTGTGGAAGCGGAAAATATTGCCATTTATGTGCCTTGCAATGACCAATATGACAGTTGTTGCAGCTATAAAGTGAGTGAAGTTGCAAAATAAATATGTGAAGCACATATTAAGCGCAAAGACAATGCTAGAGCAGCCAAGAATCTTGCAAAGTCTTCTGCATGTAAGGGACATCTGGTCTTTATGGCGGATCTGCAAAGTGTATAGGCAAAGTAACAATTTCTCTGTGTACCTGGGGATAAAATGCTTTCACACTTGCTTTGACAGAATGTGGCAAGAATTACTTTGCACTAGTGAAATATATCCCTCATTCATAAGTGTGGCTACAATTCAAAAGTTAATAATATGTAGCTTAATTGATAGTCTTACATAAGCAAGATATTTTCTGTTTGTGCAGCATGGTATTTACTATTTGCATACAAGTTACATATTTTTCATATGATTAAGAACTTAAATTGCAGATACAATAATAATGTAAAATCGTGTTCTTGCTGTAACAAATACCGTAAAAAGTCACTTGACACTACGATAATTGAGCTTTTAAAATCTGTAATATGTACTACATGTAAAGATAAACAAAGCTATAGTTAGAAAATTGTTTTCATTAAAACCTTGTCGAAAACAACAAAACTAGAAAATAAATAATAGTATTTCTGTGGTTAGCGGTGTACATGCTGTGTTTTTACACCTAAGAAGATATTTTGTGCTATTTTTTTGAAAATAATTACAGTAACACTGTGCAGGACGATGCTTTGTGCAGCACTATAAAAGATTAAAAGCTGACCTTCAGACTACACTAAACCACTTCCTCTCTCACATGGGTGCCGCGGTGGCTGAATGGTCAGACCATTCGGGTGCCGCGGTGGCTGAATGGTTAGACCATTCGCGTCTCACCAAGGCGATCCGGGTTCGATTCCCGGCGGGGTTGGTCCCCGGATTTTTGCACATGAGAAATGGGAATCGTGCCGGATGATGCCGCTGGTCGGCGGGTTTTCTCGGAGATCTCTTGTTTCCCCGCCCTTTCATTCCGGTACTGCTTCATACTCACCTCATGTCACCCTCACCAGCGCTAAAGACCGCGATGTTAAGCGCTGACCAAAATCTCTCACTCACTTTTCTCTCACATGCACATGTGTGCATGCTTACACACACACACACTCATGTGCTTTCTCACTCTTGCACGTACTTTCTGTCTCACACACACTGTTGTATGCTCAGTGCATATACCTTTATTACTTACATAATACAATGTTTAATTTGCACTAGCCTGCTTTGTCTGTATGCACACTGCAGATCTGCCATAAACAAAAATGTTTAATTACCCACACTAGAAGACAACACATCGCAATCTTCCCTTCTAAATGTCTCAGCTACAGTATAAAACATTGTACTATAAATTGATGCAATCATTACATGCACTATCCGAGAATTTGTCAATTCACCAGTGCAATCATACACTGGTGTACACCAGACATTCATAAATTACTGGTTTGCTGTCTGCCGGTTGAATATGAATATCAATGTTCAACCGACCAGAAAATCTGGTGAGTCTGGTTGATGTGCACTGTAACGACCCTCTGTGTGTGTCTGGACAGTTAGAATACAACAGCAATGTACTGGAAAATGAACATGTTACATACAGCAGGAACCAAACAAAGGAGCGACCATTCAGTTGTGAAGTGTGCGGTAAACAGCTCACAACAAGTCAAATTCTTGTTATACACATTAAGGCTCACACTGAAAGTCTCTTTAATTGTAAATTATGTGGTAAATCACAGAGTTCTACTGTATTTACAAAGGAGATTTGCAAAAACACGTTAAAATTCATAGAATAGAACATTCCTTGAAATTTAAACTGTGTGGTAAGTACATAATTTATTTTAAAGTAACCTTGTTAGATCTCACAGAGGAGTGCATTCTTACAGTGGTCTATGTGGTAAATCATTTATTGAGAACGGTGATTCGCCAGGAGACAGTCAAGAATCATAAAGGAAAACTTCCTTTCAAATGTAAACTATGTGGTATGTAATTTGCTGTCAGAGGTTGCCTTCAATTGCTTGCAAGAACTCATACACAGAAGTATTAGTTTAGATGACTACTGTGTTATAACAGCCTTTTTACTGTATGTTATTACATTTGTAGCTCTTTGCATACAAAGTGATAGATGGTTGCCGCATTTAACTGGCAATGCTGCAGCATCTACTGGAAACTGTGCAGTGACGTCACTATGTAGCTCAAGCTCATTTAATTTGCAAATTCCCTCATTCCTTCAAGACACCTTTACAATTACTTACATCATTAATCTGTGGAGAGGAAAGATAATATGCAGAGGATTGCGAGATAAGAATTTCTCCACCATAACCCCAAGACATGGACAGCAGCAGACTTGAGAAATGTAGAGTGTCAGAATTTCAATAAAAACACAGAGGGATATGAGGGAACTTCAAAACTGTGTTATACTCTCTTTTGTATCGGGTATCTAATCACTGTAGCACTACAGCAAATTTTTTTTATATGAAACATTCACGAATATACTACTTGCAACTTGAACTTTACAATGTTGAAATGATTCATCATTATTAATTCTTTCTTTAATTTCTAGACAAAATTAACATATTAGCTGCTCTGCTATCCCTCTCATCCACTTATCTTAGTAATCAAAGCAACTGGAGAGAAAAGACAACTCGAGGTCAGAGTCTTGTTAACAGCAGGTTGCAGGAAGCTCTGTCCAATATCTTCCATCCAAAGCTGACTAAAGTTACCACTGTCTGCTGTAAAACTTGTGGCGAGTGCTGCCACACATCAGTGGATTTTAACTTTTTCTTAAAAATATATTAGTACAAAAACAAATTTTTTACTGTTAGCTAATGAACGTATTTTTATGTTGTGCCCCTTGATAGCCTGTTATTGGGTTTACTGGTGCCCTAGTGTATCCTTGTCCCTTTGACTGTGTGGTCTCGGATCCTGCCTCCCCCTCTACTTAACTTCGAACTGGTGTCCCTCTGGAGAAGAGGGGAGGTAGGGGAACAGAGAGTTGGATGGTGACGGGACTGGACGGAGGGACAGATGTGCTTCAACGAGCTGCCGAGGCAGGAGTCTCTATGCGTTGGCATAGCCCGAGTATACGGCGCAAAGACTTTCCCCGTCGGTATTAATGGAGAAAGCGTTTTCTATCCGGGATTGTCTCGTTTCCTGGTTGATAGAAGACTTCGCCATCTCGGGAGAGGCGTGTCTGATTGGATTGCAGTGACATATAAGGCTGGTTCACCTCAGAAACAAACGGTGGTTGGTATCCTTCCGGTGCGACGAGCAAGGTAAGAAGAATAGATATATTTGCAGTGCTGCGGAGGATGAAACTTTACGGCGATTGATTTCCTTCACGGAAGTGCATCGGACACTTACGTTTATCTCGGAGCATTTAACCTTCATCGTTTTCTTTCGGAGAACTCCTGCGCATTATGTTTTTGGTACCGTTATGTTGGACATCGGTCTTTTAGTTGGTATGTGTACAATTGTATGGTCTCCTTAATGAGACGAAATGGGTATATTTTGTTACAAGAAGGGGACGTTAAGTCTAACTTCGTGTTTGTCCGATCCTATGTATTTGGTTATTTGGTATTAAATCTTTGGGCATGTAAAGTTGACTTAGTGATTCTTTATTTGTACAGTACTTCAATATGTTAGCAAAGGAGTTTTCAAATGTTTACCCAATTCACTGTTATGTTACTGTAAAATTCTCTAAATTTTACTCCAATTTTTTCAAATAAAAATTGTATTATTTTTTTTTTTTTTTATAGTTGGTTTAGCTGTATATTTCTGCTTCTCTCTGTAATTACTCAATAGTTACTGACCTCAGCAATATTTACAAACTAGAAGAACAAAAAAACCATTAAATATCATATGTTGTACCAATTAGTCCGACCATAAGAAGTAGTAACTATGCTTGCTGTGTGCCATTGTGTTATAATGTCTCATTATAATGTAGCCTTTCCCTACTTTACCTTGTCTCCAGTTCTACCCTCTTTTCATTAAGTTGTGTCTCAGAAGAACTAGAAAAATGTATGAACATTATTGGTGGAATGTCAGAGGCTGAGATGATTTTACTGAACAATGCTCTGATATAACTGACATGCAAATGTATAACATCGCAGGAATATGTTTGCTGTAGTAATTTTGAGTGGGTATGTTCTGAGTGTAGTGATAATTTTTTTGCAGGACTTCAATATGAATGCAGCTGGGACTAGTTCCTGTACAGAGCTTGAAGGAACCAATTTTGTGAGCTGTGGAAGTGAAGAAAGTGATCCTGTGAAGTGTAAGTTTGTACAAGAAGATGTTAAGTGTGAGGTGTGTACCTTTGATTCAACTGATTGTCAGTATTCTCAACATTGTGACCCTCTGTGTGTGTCGAGACAGTTAGAATACAACAGCAAAGTACAGGAAAATGGACAAGTTACATTTAGCAGGACTCGAAGAAAGCAGAAGTCAATAAGGTGTGAAGTGTGCAGTAAATCATTTATTAGCAAAGCTGACCTTGGTAGGCATATGAGATCTCACACAGGAGAGCGTCCTTACAGTTGTGAACTGTGCGGTAAATCATTTTCTGCAAAAAGTACCCTTGTAGTGCATATGAGATCTCACACAGGAGAGCGTCCTTACAGTTGTGAACTGTGTGGTAAATCTTTTTCTGAAAAACATAACCTTGCTGGGCATATGATAAGTCACACAAGAGCACGTCCTTTCAATTGTCAAAAATGTGACAAATCATTTTCTCAAAAACGTTACCTTGCGGAGCATATGGGATCGCACATAGGACAGCATCCTTATAGTTGTGAACTGTGTGGTAAATCATTTCCTTTTAAAAATAAACTAACTAGGCATATGAGGTCTCACACAGGAGAGCGTCCTTACAGTTGTGAACTGTGCGGTAAATCATATTCTGCAAAAAGTACCCTTGCATGGCATATGAGATCTCACACAGGAGAGCGTCCTTACAGTTGTGAACTGTGCGGTAAATCATTTTCTGCAAAAAGTACCCTTGCATGGCATATCAGATGTCGCACATGCGAGCGTCCTTGAAAAGGTTATTTTCAATGGGGCGTAAGTCCTGTGATAGTAGTTTTCAGATATTAACAAAAAACATTCTGTGAAAAAAAAAATAGTAGAATAAATATGAAATTGACATTACATAGACAAAGTACACCATCTGTTATGCAAACTTGATTTGGCAGACATTAACATCATTTAGTGCCTCTCATTAACATCATTAGTATCAAAAATGAGTGTGCAGTGTCCTTTAGTTTCCTTCCATGTCCTGACTGTTTGCTAGGTTTCCAGGAAACAGTGGCATCATACAAGGGGCGGTGAGTGTCTTGGTGTGTATTGTAACACTTTTGGTATGTCACTGATCATTTGCAAAGCCGGTATGATTGCAATGTAAGTTCATCAGTCCTTTCATAACCTCGAAGCACGCCTGGAGTCTACGAGTCGTAAACATACATCTTGTTAAACGTCACAGAGAAGTTGTCAGATGGATTCCTCTTCTGTCCTGGTTGCTGTGATTCCAAAACTGTGGAAGTTTTCTTGTAGTACTTATGCCACCAACAAGCAATGCCGAAGATGTTTTCAGCAGAGACAATGTTCACCTCGAATGGGCGCTTTCGTGCAGACAAAACCAGCTGCTAGTATTCCTCTGGCGTGTACACTCTGTCCACTTTACTAGACCTCCTCTTTATTAGGGCAAAGTTTCTATCACAAGGGAGGTACGAATTGCCTCGCTGTGGGTAATAGTGACATACTTTGTGAAAATGCTTATGAGCAGTCAGTGATAGTAGGAGCCAAACAGTTGTGTGATTTCTTTTCTGCCCTGGGCACTCATCGTTGAAAAGGCGAAACTCTTTCACATTCTCTGGCATGTTGTTGATGTAGGACAGAAGCATTGAACAAACGTCATTTGCCCCTTTGCGAGCTATTCCTTCATGGTACATTGACATCGTAGAGCGATTGGTACCCAGTTCATGGATTCAAAAAGTAAATACACAAAGTTGATGCAGATAAAACATAACTTAGACGGAAATGTGTGGTAGTGGAAGGTTTTGCATAAAGTCAACACACGATGCCTTGATGTCACCATTTTCCTTGCAAAGATCTTCAGCTAGCTTCATCTTCTTGTAGAACTTCTTCGCACGGCATTTATGCACCAAAAGTTCTGCAGAGGCCGCCCTCTTGGTGATGTCGTTAAGCGTTATACTTCAAACTTTTAACACCCAGTTCCTTGCACTGCACCATGAATCAACCTGAGGACGACTGAAACTGTACCCATAGTTTTTCTGGAAATAACGGAGGTAGTATTCATACTTTATGCGAGTATCAGGAAACAATGCCACGAACATCCAGTGCATTACCTTGATATTTAGTCGAGCATTCAAGTATATTTTCTCCTATGATGATTAATGAGAAATGAAAGTTGGCAATGAGGTTATGTGCTCATCTATTCACACAAGTTCATGAGCAGGAATCGCAAACCTAGATTGTGAAGCATGTCCACGCTTGTCCTTAGGAGTCTGACCCTGTTGCAGAAGGTCCCTTAAGTGTTGAACCCTTTTTTCAGAAACAGAATGGAGGCTGAGGAACGATTTCTGACAGATAGTTTTCCACTGAATGCCGCACAGAACGGAGTATTCATAAGAAACTGTGCTGATCTTCGCCTTCACCTCTTAACACTATGCAATTGAACAACAGACTGAAAGTAAAGGTCCTGTTGGTCTTTACTTTTCATGTCATTCAACTTGGCAAGTATACTGTGGTGAGAGCATCAAAGTATTTATACTCTTTATCTGACAGCCTTGCCTTTTTATTAATGTTGTTCTTGTACAATTCAGGATGATGAGTTCCTTTCTTTTGTTTCCTTATCCCTAGGCTTGGATTAGATGTCACATCTTGACTCTTCAGATGACATTTCTGAAACACAACTAAGTGGAATTTGTGTATCTGAACACATTACATTACTACCATGTACTGTTTATTTATTGCTTGCAACTGTTTGTAGACAAAACACACACATATTTTAGCGGGAGTGAGTTTATGAAAGACGTAAGTCCGTACGTGCGGTTGATTTTGTAAATGATGCAAGTCAGGTGCATACGCCCTTCAGAGGTCAATGAATTATTTACAGTGCTGTTCACCTCAGATAAATATACAGAATTACACCGCTTACTGTCCCAGCACAAAGAGGAGTGTTCAGTCTACACGAAACCATTCCTAACTAAATTTTGCTACTTTTGTGACAAACCCTCCTTAGAAAATCAGCCCTTGAACTGTCAATTGTGTGATAAATAATTTACTGAAAAAGGTAACCTTGAGCCGTTAAATGGCCCAATATACTCTCTATTCAGCTGAAGGCCTCGAAAAACAAACACTCCGAAGGCTTAACCCCACGGATAAGCTCACACAAACAGGGCAAGACTCAGCAAAACTCCTACCTATTCTTATAGATGTAGGCTGAAAGGGTAAGGTTTGTCGACAGCATTCTTGAACAAAGAAAACTCGGGCAAAATCACTAATCACCAATATATTCAGGTACTTTTTCAAAGTTACAAGACGTTACAATGTTAAGCATACATCCAATTTGGGCTTTGTTTTAAATGCGCACAGTTCAAATTTACACACTCTCAAATCGTGTCAACTGCCCACCACATACACAATAAAGGGCCTGATACTTATTATAATAACAATCATACACATTGAGTTTTCCACCACAAAACCTTAACTACACTCATAACATTCATACGCATTTAGTTAGTCTCCAGCAGTTTTCGGGAAATCAGAAGGTTAGAAGAC